>WNGS01028942.1:0-15597 GCA_020271785.1 Procambarus virginalis
ATTGTAAAGATTTCATTCTCCTTGGTTTCTGAGTGATTGTAACCTATCCACCGCTGCCCACTGGATGGGGGGCGGTGTGCAGGACAAACATATAAATTGTGACACTAGCTCTCCACATATGTCAGTTGCTTAATTTAGAACCTGTATTTGAGGTCGATCTCGAACCCATTGTTGATGTGACGACTTATATTGAATTTTGTAACTAGCTCATCAAGATTGTAACTTGCTTAGCTAAATGAATTGTGGGGTTCAGTCCCTGAGCCCATTATGTGCCTCTGTAACCCTTTCCACTACCGCCCACAAGATGGGTATGGGGTGCATAATAAATGAACTAAAACTAAAAACTAAAAAACCTTGGTTTCTCGTTCAAATATTTTTTTTAATTATGCGTTTCATATAATTTACCGGGACAAGAAGTCCCTCTAGCTATGAGAGTGTTGGTGTGGTCATCAGTCCAGTTACTAGATCGATCCGTACAGTGTTTAACCTGACCGACCATGTGAAGCATCACCTACTGCGCCTGAACATTTTCTAGCGCAGCACTGTTCAGTGCACCAGATCTCCAGGACCTAGATTCACGAAGCTCCAAGTTTTTCTTCGTAAGTACGTTTGCTACGAAGGTTCCTAAGTGCTGGCTAAGAACGCGGCAAAGAGCGATTCGGAAAAGTAAACTTAAGAAGATTTTTACGTACAGGACAGTAGTTCACTTAGGTCTCGCTAGATGTCACTAGGGCTTTTAGTTTGGCCAATCAGAGAGATACAAAAAGATAGGATAAAAATAAACCAGTAATATTTATTTCATTATATTTTTTATTTAAATAACTGCATCAATATTTTTACAGCTGACAGGATTTGTTTCTCACAGGTGCATTATTTGTTAAAAAATTTTATTGTTACACACAATGGTGCAACATAGCTTTCCCAGCTTGGTGCTTTCTTTTGATAATTTCTTACTGATTGTTACACACAGTCAAATTGTGTAACAGTAAGAGGACTTGGACACAAATTTGTTCCATGCTAAATGTAGAGGAATCAGCTCAGCATTCCTCAAATACAATTAGCTGCCTCAGCTTATAAGGTAAATATAATAAGCATTCTTCAAATAAGTAGTTGCCTCACCTCACTGCCTTACCAAGCCGGGAAGGCTACATAGCCTTCCCCTTACGTGTTCCACACACCCAAATTGTGTAACAGGAAGAGGTCTTGGACCCCTACTTCCCTCTCTCTTTTTTCAATAGTCCATATAGTCATAATTATAGGTTTAAGTATTCAATGAGAAAAGTTTTTGAAGTTTTTACCCTAACCTAACATAATTTGTGCAGTATATTTTTATTTTATGTCTCACCCTGATTTAATTTCAAAATAAAACCAAACAAAATAAATTAAAAACAGGGTGTGTATCTTAGCTATACATACCCATCTATACTTATTACTAGGTGAACTTGGTGATAGTAAATGCTCCCATCAGGCAGGGCTCATCACCTCTCATATTTCATGTTCACCAGTGTTTATTTACTTAATAACTAATGATATAACATCTTGCTATTATAAAACTAATTCTAATATCATAAAACAACATAATTTTTATTTATTTATTTATTTATTTATATACAAGAAGGTACATTGGGTTTGTGAAAATACATTGCATAGTACAGTATTTACAATCTTGTAAAGCCACTAGTACGCGCAGCGTTTCGGGCAGGTCCTTAATACACTTTCGTGCTGTCGGCGAAGCTAAAAAAAACTTATCCTATGTGCTTTCGGCGTTACGCGAGCCTAAGCGGTAAGACCTAAAAGTGTATACTCTTTTTACTGTCCTGACACTATTTGTAGGCCTACGTATTTAAATTTGGTATCACTGTGTTCGCAATAGAATTGTCTATAAGAACATACATATAAAATGCTGCCAAAGCAGAAGGAATATCAACACTAAATAAAAACCTGAGATCACAATCCGAAAGCGCCAAACAGCAACAAAATGTTTCCACTCTCTTAATGATTGCGAAGACCACATTTATCCTACATCGTTGATTATGGTGTCATTGGAACCGCAATAAAATTCTCTATACGGACATATGCATATAAATATAGAATCAATGTCGCAACTGACCCACAAGAGTGTGGGAAGTGGCTGAAGTGTTACCCGCGGCGGCATATCGGGCGAAAATGCATCGAAAAGTGTATATTCAATTCACTGTCCTGACATTATTTTTGGATGTACCTATTTAATTTTTGCACCAATGTGTTCGCAATAGAATGTTCTAGAAGAACATAAGTATAAACCGTCACATAAGGATGCCTTCGACTTGCAAAAAACATAAAAACTACATTGATCGTACTCGTCGTGTCAATAATACAGTTGTTATACCAAGATGATTCACTGCCATGCCGTTTTCTTTCATAAGCTCTTAGGTTATTAGAAAAAACGTAAATTTCATGGCAAACATTTCTAAACTATCCCAAACAAAATCGCATAATAAATAAAATTTATACAAATATATTATCGCGCAACGCGAGGCGGCGTTGACTGAGCAGAAACGAGAGAAAAATATTGGTCGCCGGGGTGCGGGACGAGAGCCCGAAAGTGATTATTATTAATCTAACAGATAATTTTAAGTAGGTAAATTCTATAGGAATTAATAAAATGATAACAAATACATTGCAAGAAAAAAATGAGATGAGAGATTAGTAAGTATATTAAAGCACATTGGTATATTAAAACTCTGATTGATTACATTGACAGCTTGATTGGTAATTTAAACAAGATTAATAGACACCATACAGCAGATTGACAGCACATATAAGAAGACAGCAATGATCACAATGATAAAGATGTTCAGATTGGGTACATAAAGGTTGGGAGATTGGGTAGCAATAGATACAGATAAACAAGATTAATAGACACCATACAGCAGATTGGCAGCACATATAAGAAGACAGCAATGATCACAATGATAAAAATGTTCAGATTGGGTACATAAAGGTTGGGAGATTGGGTAGCAATAGATACAGATAAACAAGATTAATAGACACCATACAGCAGATTGATAGCACATATAAGAAGACAGCAATGACCACAATGTTAAAGATGTTCAAATTGGGTACATAAAGGTTGGGAGATTGGGTAGCAATAGATACAGTGCAATTTTAAAGCAAAAGGTAAAAAACTATGAAGATGAAATTAGGTACTTTTTAGTATTGTTTTTGAAAGACGTAAAAGTTGGACAGCTTTTCAATTCAATAGGGAGTGAGTTCCATAAACTGGGTCCCTTTATTTGCATAGAGTGTTTACACAGATTAAGTTTAACTCTGGGGATATCAAAGAGATATTTATTTTTGGTGTTGTGATAATGGGTCCTATTACATCTGTCCAGGAAGAGTTTCAGAGCAGGATTTGCATTTAAGAACAGGGTTTTGTAAATGTAGTTGACACAAGAGAATTTGTGGAGTGAGATTATGTTTAGCATGTTTAGGGAGTTAAACAAGGAGGCTGAGTGTTGTCTGAAAGCAGAATTTGATATTATTCTGATAGCAGATTTTTGCTGGGTGATGATGGACTTGAGGTGATTTGCAGTGGTTGAACCCCATGCACAGATACCATAGTTAAGATAAGGATAGATTAGTGCATAATATAGAGAGATGAGAGCAGAGTTAGGTACATAATATCTGATTTTGGAGAGCACACCAACTGTTTTAGAGACTTTCTTAGTTATGTGCTATATGTGGGTACTGAAGTTGAGTCTCTTGTCTAGGAAGAGGCCAAGAAACTTTCATCATTTTATTGCTAATGTTACATTGTCTATCTGGAGCTGAATTGCATTTGTAGATTTGCTTCCAAATAAGATGTAGTAGGTCTTTTCTATGTTAAGCTTAGTTTGTTGGTGACATCCATAAGTGGACTTTTTTAATTCATTATTCACAACATTATTTAGTGCATATGGATTGAGGTATGAATAGATAAGAGTAGTATCGTCAGCAAACAATATAGATTGAGAATATTAGAGACATTAGGCAGATCGTTTATATATAATGAAATAGAAGAGGTCCTAAGATACTGCCTGCGGCACTCCAACGGTAATTGGTAGAGTGGAAGAAGTTGTATCATTGATGGTTACATATTGGTGTCTGTCACTAAGATAGGATTGGATGTAGTCAAGGGCAAGGCCTCGGATTCCATAATGATGGACTTTAAGTAAGAGGTAGTTGTGATTAACAGTATCAAAGGCTTTTCTTAGGTCAATGAAGAGTCCAATCGGAAACTCATTTTTGTCAAGGGCTGAGTAGATTATGTCAAGGAGACTAATGATTGCATCGTTGGTGCTCTTTTGGGACCGGAAGCCAAACTGGCAGGGGCTGAGTATGTCAAATTTTACAAGGTAGGAATAGAGCTGTTTGTAAATAATTTTTTCAAGTATTTTTGATAGAATGGGTAGATTTGATATTGGTCTATAATTGTTTATGTCCGCCGGATTGCCTCCTTTATGGACTGGCGTTACTCTTGCTTTTTTGAGGATATCAGGGAAGGTGTGACACTCTATAGATTTGTTGAACAGTAGGGCTATGGGTGGGGCAAGGGCATGGGAGGCGCTCTTGTATACAATGGACGGAATTTCACTGGTGTTCCCTGCTTTGGCTTTTAGAGAGTGTATAATGGACACAACATCTGCCGGGCTGATTGGTGAGAGGAGAAGAGAGTTTGGATAGCTGCCTGAGAGATATGTGTTAATATGTGTCTGAGTCTGTGGGATTTTACTGGCAAGATTAGCACCAACCGATGAAAAGAAACTATTAAATTCATTTGCCATTTCTAAATCAATTAACGGTATATCCCCCCTCCTTGTAGAGTTTTGTTTGGTTATGTGAGTGTTGTTTAGTTCCTAGGATACTAGAGATGGTTTTCCAAGTGCTTTTCATATTGCCTTTTGCTTCACTGAATCTATTCACATAATATGCAAGTTTTGCCTTTCTTATGATACTGGTAAGCATTGATGAGTACCTTTTAGCTACTTCCCTTGAAACTAAGCCAATCCTAAGTTTCTTTTCATATCATGTTTCTTGTTGATTCAGTTGAGAATGCCACTTGTGAGCCATGGATTGTTTAATCTTTTGTCAGTTACTTGCTTGGTAAGAAGGGGACAATGAAGGTTGTAGAGGCGGAGAGTTTTGAAGAGGAAGAGGTTAGCTAATGAATTTATATCCTGGGTATTATTGAATTCAGAATCCCAGTTAATATTGTGAAGTGCATCTGTAAGATTGCCTAAAGCTGATTCACTGTGTAGCCTGAATGAAAGTTTCTTGCTTTTTGGTGGTGTTATGTCCATGTTCGCTATGAGAAAGGTAGGATAGTGGTCAGTTGTTCTGTCGTAGATTATACCAGATACAAGGGGAGCTGTTATGTTTGTCCATATGTGATCCAAGGTAGTGGCTGATGTTTGAGTGACTCAGGTAGGTTTGGTGATTGAGGGGATTAGCATACAGGAGTTCATGCTGCTGTGGAAATAGTCAACTTGAGAGCAATTTGTTGACCCAGGTCAATATTAAAGTCTCCTCCCAGAATGATGTGGTTTTTGTTGAGATTGTTGTTAATAATAAGATTCCTTAGGTTGTCTGAGAAAGAAGCTATGTTAGTATTGGGAAATCTATAGATAGCTCCAATAGTCAAGGAGGATTTAAGGGATTTAACTGTAAACTGAGCAAAAGTATATTCACAGTATTCATCTCTGTCACTAATAACACTATTGCAGATAAATGTATCTCGGTAATATATAGCTGTGCCACCACCTTTTTTATTAGGCCTACAGTTATGAATGGCTTTATAACCAGCTAAGTTGTAGAGTTGGGTATAGTTTTTATTTAGCCAAGTTTCTGTTAAAATAATGAACGATAAGTTAGTACCTAGTGCTGTGAGTAATGCATTTAAATCGTCAAAATGTTTTCCAAATGATCTAACATTTGGTTGTAAACTGATAAACAGGTGTTATTTTGGAGTTTGTTTTTAGCCTGGTGTGCTGTGAAATACTTGCAATAATGATGTTCAATGTGTGGTTGGTGTAGATATGAGACAGAAGGATTCTGATCGGGGAGAAAACAAACCAGGAGTGGGGGGACCTTAATTTATTAACTAATGTTTACAGAGCAACTGCTGTACCACAATATCCAAGTAGGCGTGTAACATGGCTGAGTAGCATGCCAGTACTGCAAAGATGCAACTAAGGGAAATAAGTCATAGGACATTAACCGTGTCTAGTGCCAGCTAGCCGAAGCAATGTTGCAGTACTCGCAATCAGCTTAAAGCTATAATTAAAACAATGCCAGAGATAATTGAGTGGCACAGCCAGTACAGTATGTATAAAATATATTCTGTATACACAGAGGGCATAGAATAGTTACTAGTTTCCAGGGGTAACGATATGCTAGTGCCTAGTACATGTAAAGTCTGCAACCCCAAACTTGCACACAAGTGAGCACTTGACATATGGTAAGTAGCGCAACTGCTGTACCACAATATAAGAGAAGGCATGTAACATGGCTGAGTAGAATGCCAGTACTGCAAAGATGCAACTAAGGGAATAAGTCATAGGACATTAACCGTGCCTAGTGGCAGCTAGCCGAAGCAATGTTGCAGTACTCGCAATCAGCTTAATGCTATAATTAAAAACAATGCCAGAGATAATTGAGTGGCACAGCCAGTACAGTATGTAGAAATATATTCTGTATACACAGAGGGCATAGAATAGTTAATAATTTCCAGGGGTAATGATATGCTAGTGCCCAGTACATGTAAAGTCTGCAACCCCAAACTTGCACTACAAGTGAGCACTTGACATATGGTAAGTAGCTGCGGGCAGCCCTAGACTTGGGGATCCGGCGCAGCACCCCCAAATTAGAGAGTAGCATAGGAGAAACGTGAGGAGCTCGAAGAGCAAGATGTTCTGCAGTCAAGGGAGGAGGGCGGGTGTTTCGTGTGGAGCGTACCGTAGCTGTGTAGGAGTGAGAGGGAAACTCCTTGTGCGTTTGCTTAAATGTGCGCCCCCCCCCCACGGCGCGCGCAGCTCTCACAGAGCGCTGCGTAATTGTTTTCGCCTCCCAGAATTCCCCCGCTTAATTTAAATTATGCAGGGGCCATTTCTGATCGGGGAGAAAACAAACCAGGAGTGGGGGGACCTTAATTTATTAACTAATGTTTACAGAGCAACTGCTGTACCACAATATCCAAGTAGGCGTGTAACATGGCTGAGTAGCATGCCAGTACTGCAAAGATGCAACTAAGGGAAATAAGTCATAGGACATTAACCGTGTCTAGTGCCAGCTAGCCGAAGCAATGTTGCAGTACTCGCAATCAGCTTAAAGCTATAATTAAAACAATGCCAGAGATAATTGAGTGGCACAGCCAGTACAGTATGTATAAAATATATTCTGTATACACAGAGGGCATAGAATAGTTACTAGTTTCCAGGGGTAACGATATGCTAGTGCCTAGTACATGTAAAGTCTGCAACCCCAAACTTGCACACAAGTGAGCACTTGACATATGGTAAGTAGCGCAACTGCTGTACCACAATATAAGAGAAGGCATGTAACATGGCTGAGTAGAATGCCAGTACTGCAAAGATGCAACTAAGGGAATAAGTCATAGGACATTAACCGTGCCTAGTGGCAGCTAGCCGAAGCAATGTTGCAGTACTCGCAATCAGCTTAATGCTATAATTAAAAACAATGCCAGAGATAATTGAGTGGCACAGCCAGTACAGTATGTAGAAATATATTCTGTATACACAGAGGGCATAGAATAGTTAATAATTTCCAGGGGTAATGATATGCTAGTGCCCAGTACATGTAAAGTCTGCAACCCCAAACTTGCACTACAAGTGAGCACTTGACATATGGTAAGTAGCTGCGGGCAGCCCTAGACTTGGGGATCCGGCGCAGCACCCCCACTCCGCAGGCCAGCGAAGCCGGTCCCCCACCCCCCGAAGGGCGAGGTGCCCGCTGGCCGCAGAAGAAACTTATCGAGGTAATGGAATGAAGTCTTGCCTGACGTAGGTGTGGAACGCATCACTTTTCCACCTGCCGGCTGCTCTGATTGCTGCCGGCGCCAGGCCATCCTTGGACATCCGAGTGGCCCTGCCGATTCTGGAGGAGTGCGGAGCGTAATCGTTTGGAGGCAGGCCTAGAGCTCGAACGGCGGCACAGAGCACCCATGTGAAATCTTGTCTGGTGACCGGGAAGCCCGATTCGCCCAGGAAGATAGGTCCTGGTCCCAAGCCCCGTCGTCTTAAGTAGTTCGCCATGGCACGTACCGGGCGGTACTTGCTGTAGGGGTCTGCACTCAGGGTTAAAGTGGGGGTACGCCCTGCACTGTGCTTGTAGGAGGCAAACGCGATGTCGATCCCCGTCCGCAATAACGTTAACTGGTCCAAGCGTAGTGTGTGTTGCCCCTTCCCCGTATAGGTCACCTCCCCTAGCCGGAGGCAGGCTTAGAAGGCGAGGGAGAAGAGCGCTCTGTAGCAGGTCCCCCGGTATGACTGTCGTGGCGAATTGCAGTTTGCCGATAATCCCCTGCAGGTCCCGCAGGGGAAGGCTCTCGGCCCGCAGAGCATCTTCCACTGCAGTCATGTACTTCGTCCTCTTGTCGTCCGGCAGCCTTGTCTCCATACGTCGGGCGTCGATTTCAAGTCCAAGGAAGGTGAGGCAGGGGCGGGGGCCCGCAGTCTTGTGGGGGGCCAGGGAACGCCTAGGCGCTCACCGAGGGCAATGAACACCCGCAAGCTCCGCAAGCACTCGTAGGTAGAACTCACGCGGATGAAATCGTCCAGCACCTTCACGGCATCCCGCACGCCGAACTTCTCCACGAGGATCCATTGCAGGGCGTCGGAGAACGTCTCGAAGATCCTGCAGGAATGTGCCGCCCCCATGCTGAGCATTTTTCCATAGTAGTACCGCCCTCCGTGGGCGAAGCCGAGTAGGTGGTAGTCGCTGGGGTTGACCGGGATGATCCGTAAAGCCTCTGCTAAATCACATTTTTGCCAAGTGCGCCCCCGGCGAGCGTCTGACCACTAAGGTCTCAGTTGTCGTCTCCCGCGGGATGTTGGCGTTGACGCTCTCGGCGGTATAGGGGTAGCCGAGGATGTGGAGTAGCCTGTATTTTCCCGGCGTAGACTTTTCTCTCAGGGCTATAGGAGAACACTTGAAGTTCTCAAATGGGGGGGACCTCGAAGGGGCCCGCTATGCGCCCCAGGCTCAGTTCCCTGTCTAGCATAGGTACTAGGAACAGCATCAAGCGCGTCTGCGTCCACTGGCGTTGTGACGTGTCTTTCTTCCTGCTCTTGTCCTGAGTGGGGCGACAGGAACGATTCTCCTTGGCGGCGGCGACTCGAGGCTTGGCCTGGGGGCACGGGCAGTAGGCAGGATGTCACTTGTGGCAGCGCGGCAGAGTGCTTGAAGGTGCAGGAGGGGACGGAGCAGCCTGTCCCGGTTGCGTGGAAAGCGTAGCAGTATCCCGGTGGTAGCCCGTAGGCCCGTGCAGTAGAGTGAACGTTCGGCTGGGGAGGCGGCGGCGCGAGGCCCCACCTGAAACTGCTCCTGCGCTGCACGTTGTACGGACCGAATCTCCAGGTCGAGTCTTAGAGCGGTCCAAGGGCAGCCCGACCTCTCCTTGTCCCACCTGAATGCCTCGTCGTACCACATCCAGTCGCCGCGGAGGTTGCGCTTCATGGACTTCACGTAGCGGACATGAGTGAAAAGCGCCCGACCCTCGGCGGGAAGTCGATCGAGGTAGATTGAAGCTAAGATGTCGAAGCCGTGCCCCCACTGCTCCAGCGTCAGAGGCGGCAAGTTCTTAGTGGATAACTGGGCCACAGAGGGAGTGGCATGGCGTGACTCCGAGGGCCTGGCATCGCATTCGTAAGCCAGCAGCTCGCGCCAGTCGATGTACTTGTTTGCCCAGATTTTCTCTCTTAGGGCCAGTGGGACGTGCTCACCTAGCATGGTGACGGTGTTGCCACGCGTCCCCCAGAGCTGCCCTACCCAAGGACTAGGGGTAGTAAGGAACGAGCTCTCTCGGTGGTACTCGCCGTTGGGGGACGTGCCGGAAGAGCTGTGTCGCCGCCCTGTCGTGTGGCTCCTCGCCCTTGACCGTGGGCGGCGCGCAGGGGGGGGGGAGGCTGTGCGAGTAGGCCGGTTCGTGAGGGCGTCCGTGTTGTCCGCTCCGCCAGGGTTCGAAATCTTCTGTCGTCTCGATTCGGAGGGGGGGGGCCTCCGAGCCTGAGCAATGAGCGTCCGCAGCGTTGCCCAGTCGGCGGCCGAAAGATGTGTGGGGTGGTCGGCCGCGTCCCCCGTGGCCATTCCGTTTGGGCGTGCATCGTGGATGTGGTCGGCGTCCGAGTCAGAGCCTCCCGAAGAGGCGTCCGTGGAGGAGGCGATGCGGGCGGGTTTCACCCTTGCCCTAGGCGGTTGCGTCCTAGCACCCCTTCGTCGCTGCCCTCTTCTTGACGCTGCCCTTGTCCTCTTCTTCGCCGTGGGGTGGGTGGGCCGGCATCTCCGTACTGCGGATAGGGGAAAATTAAGTGGGCAGCCAGAGCAGGACAGGAAAGGAAACAAGGCTAGGCATGCAAACAAGGTAATAATATAGCCGTGTAAGCAAGCAAGGCAGGAAAAAAAAAAATAACGAAGTGTAACAGTAAAACGAAATAAGGACATAAGTAAACTTAACAAGATTATTGAATAGACAGAGCGAAAAAGTAGGCAATAACCCAGAACCAGAGATAAGTAAATAAATAAATGTAAATAAATAAAGTAAATAAACTCGGGAAACTAAAATAAATTTATAAATAAACCTTAATTAGTTAATGAACTTTTAAAATAAACAAACATAATCAGACAATAATTAATAAAGAACTAAAAGATAAGAAAGTAAACTAAAATTAAAAGCCAGGACATAAGAAACTAAATTAAAATGGACGAGGGCATAAGAAGTAAGTAGATTAAAACGTATGAACGGAATGATAAATAAACGCATAAGTGTGTAGCGAGCAGAAGTATAGGCAAAAGGAAATTAAATAAAGTAAATAAGTAACGAAGTGTAACAGTAAAACGGGGTAAGGACATAGAAACTTAACCAAATTAAGAGTAGACGGGAAAAGCGAAAAAAGTAGGCAATAGCACAGAACCAGAAATAAGTAAAATAAAGTGTAAATAAAATAAAGTAAATAAACTCGGGAAATTAAAATAAAATTATAAATAAACCTTAATTAGTTAAAACTTCAAAAAACAAAACAAAAATAGACATTAATTAAGTAAAGAACTAAAATAAATGTAGTAAATAAACTAAAGTTAAAAGCCCGGACATAAGAAAACTAATAATAAATAAGGATAAGGGCATAAGAAGTAAATAGAATAAAATGTATAAAACGGAATGATAAATAAATAAACGCAGAAGAGGGTAGCGGACGAGCAGAAATAAAGGCAAAAGTAAATTAAATAAAGGAAATGAATAACGAAGTGTAACAGTAAAATGGAATAAGGACAAAGTAAACTTAACGAAAGTAAGAATAGACGGGGAAAACGAAAATTGTAGGCAAACACGGAACCAGAAAAAGAAATAAAATAAATAATGTGTAAATAAAATACAGTAAATAAACTCGGGAAACTAAAATAAACTTATAAATAAACCTTAATTAGTTAAAACTTCAAAATAAACATAAAATTAGACAAAAGTAATAAAGAACTAAAATAAATATAGTAACTAAACTAAATTAAAAGCCAGGACAAAGGAAACTAATAATAAAAGGATAAGGGCATAAGAAGTAAGAGAATAAGAATGTAAAACGGAATGAAAATAAATAAACGCATAAGTGGGGAGCGGACGAGCCGAAAGAAAGGCAAAAAAAAAATAAAGTAATAAGTAGCGAGGTGACAGCAAAACGGAATAAGGACATAAGTAAACTTAACAAAATTACTGAATAGCCGGGGAAACCGAAAATGAGGCATTAACACAGAACCGGAAATAAGTAAATAAACATAATGTGACACAAATAAAGAAAATAAACTCGGGAAACTAAATAAATTTAACTAAACCTTAACTAGTACAAACTTTAAATTAGACAAAACATAATTAAACGAAATTAAGTAAAGAGCGAAGATAAACATAGAATTAAAATTAAAACCTGTACGTAAGAAAACTAATAATAAAATAAGGATAAGGGCATAAGAAGCAAGTAGAATAATAAATGTACAACGGAAGGAATAAATAAAAGCAAAAGTGGGTAGCGGACGAGCAGAAATAAAGGCATAAGGAAATTAATAAAGTAATTAAATAATGAAGAGTAACAGTAAACAGAAAAAGGACATAAGTAAACTTGACAAATAATGAATAGGCGGAGAAAGCGAAAAGTGTAGGCATTAAACGGAACGAGAAATAAGAAAATTAACTAATGCGTAAAATTAAAATAAAATAAACTCTGGAAACTAAAATAAATTTATAGAAATACACCATTAATAATTATACAACTTTAAAACAAATTAAAAACAGTATTAAATAAAGAACAAAATAAAATAAAGTAATAATAAATGTTAACAAGACAGGACAAAGGGGAAACCGAAAATGAGGCATTAACACAGAACCTGAAATAAGTAAATAAACATAATGTGACACAAATAAAGAAAATAAACTTGGGAAACTAAATAAATTTAACTAAACCTTAACTAGTACAAACTTTAAATAGACAAAACATAATTAAACGAAATTAAGTAAAGAGCGAAAGATAAGCAATTAAAATTAAAAACCTGTACGTAAGAAAACTAATAATAAAATAAGGATAAGGGCATAAGAAGCAAGTAGAATAATAAATGTACAACGGAAGGAATAAATAAAAGCAAAAGTGGGTAGCGGACGAGCAGAAATAAAGCCATAAGGAAATTAAATAAAGTAATTAAATAATGAAGAGTAACAGTAAACAGAAAAAGGACATAAGTAAACTTGACAAATAATGAATAGGCGGAGAAAGCGAAAAGTGTAGGCATTAACACGGAACGAGAAATAAGAAAATTAACTAATGCGTAAAATTAAATAGTAAATAAACTCTGGAAACTAAAATAAATTTATAGAAAACATTAATTAATTAATAAACTTTAAAACAAATTAAACATTATTAAATAAAGAACTAAAATTAAAATAAAGTAAATAAACTAAATGTAAAGCCAGGACATAAGTACCCTATAAGAGAATGAAAGGCAGAGACAGCGAAAAAAAAAAAAAAAGGGGGGGAAGGCAGTAACACAGAATAAGTAGGCAAGTAAAAAAAGAAATTGAGATAAAATACAGAAGAAAATAAAATTAAAATTAATAAGTCATAAGCTGGGAGACTGAAATGTAGTAAAGGAAACGAATAAACGTAAAACTAACGGAAGAATGTGTAACAAACAGAATAAGGGCATAAGAAACTGAAATAACCATTGACAAAACAGGAGAAACGAATAATTGGGGGCAGGAACCGAAAGAGGGCATGAGTAAGATAAAATGCATAAAGCGGGGGGAAGTAAATAAAGAATAATAGGAGCAGTACAACAGAGAAAAGTCACGATAAGGAAAACAATTACAAGTAACAAAATACGAAACGTAGCCATAAGTGAAAACTGAGAGCAGGCCAAGACAAATGAGGGCACTGAAATAAAAAACAAAAGACGAATAAATGGAAAATAGACAAACGCAAAATTGAGGAACAGTAACTGAAAAGGGCAATAAACATAATGTGACAAATAGAACAAAATAAATAAAAGGGGCAAGAAAAAAGCCGCAGGGGAAAGACAAATAAAGAAGGGGAAGGTAAAGTCACCCACCTGAAGAGGGAGCGAGAGCGGACCCAGGCAACGAAAAGACACAATACTTCCTTCAGAACGGACGTAGGGAATGCACAAACGAACGTCCTCTCCTCCGGCGCGGAGCGGAAGCCAACTGCACCCCTAGGGACGGGGTGGAGACGGAGGGAGGAGCACCAAGTGTGTAGGCGGAGGGAGGAGCGCCATGCTTCCACTCCTAAGCCGCAGAGCTTCCCAGCGTCCCCTGCAGTAATCGGCCGTCCTAGGCATCTGCTGCTGGATCGTCAGCTTGCCCCCAAAGCTGGAACAGCAGCAGCTGGCCCGCCAGTGTAGGCGGAGGGAGGAGCACCAAGCTTCCACTCCTAAGCCTCAGAGCCCAGCAGGCGAGCCCCCCCGCGTCCCTGCTGTAGGCGGCCGTCCTAGGCGTCTGCTGCTGGATCGTCAGCTTGCCCCAAAGCTGGAACAGCAGCAGCTGGCCCGCCGCCTGTAGGGACGACGACGCTGGGACATCCAGGCGTGTACACCAACACCTGGGCCGGGCGTCCCCAGCTGGTGGTTCACGAGCAGGGAGGTGGCCGCCAGACCAGGTTCCCGCGTGAACTGTAGGGGCCACAGGGGGCCCGCCCCCCCCCCCCCGTATCCTGCAGCCCAGGCTGGGCGCAGCCAGCTGTGGCGTCAGCACTGGGCCCCCAAACAGGGCCCATAGGAGCTGGAACACGGCTGGGGCTTAAGGCGGGGAGGCGGGGGAGGGCCCGGGGAGGGGGTGGCCGGGGGCAGGGGGGCAAGGACCACAGGGGCACAGGGGCCCAGTAAGGCAGCAAGGCACTGAACTAGCCCGGGGGCATGCTGCGGGCACACGGCTAACGGACAATCCTGTCCTAGGAGGTGGCCACGCTCCTCATGCGGGCCGCAGGCGGGGCCATACCTGAGGTCCTGTTGCGGGCCCGACGCCCCAGGGGGTCGCTCTGTGAAGTTGATGGGCCTCCAAGGGGCAGGTCCAATAGAGCGGGGGCCGCAGCTGCTGATGTTGAGTCCATATTGTGGTCTGCAGGCTTCTCCAGGCCGTGCCAGTCGATGTACGATGTTTCGTGTGGAGCGTACCGTAGCTGTGTAGGAGTGAGAGGGAAACCTCCTTGTGCGTTGCTTAAATGTGCGCCCCCCCCACGGCGCGCGCAGCTCTCTCAGAGCGCTGCGTAATTGTTTTCGCCTCCCAGAATTCCCCGCTTAATTTAAATTATGCAGGGGCCACATTGTGACACTAGCTCTCCACATATGTCAGTTGCTTAATTTAGAACCTGTATTTGAGGTCGATCTCGAACCCATTGTTGATGTGACGACTTATATGAATTTTGTAACTAGCTCATCAAGATTGTAACTGTTGCTAAATGAATTGTGGGGTTCAGTCCCTGAGCCCATTATGTGCCTCTGTAACCCTTTCCACTACGCCCACAAGATGGGTATGGGGTGCATAATAAATGGACTAAAACTAAAACAATGAGTATGTAAGATTACATAATTTATTTATTAATTTATATACACACGAGTTCTTATATTCAGGTACAGCACTAGGCCGCATATTTTATTAACAGATAAAATATTTTATTTTATAAAATATTTATTTTATAACTGGACCAACATAACCTCTCCGCTTACTTCAGGTATAATCACCGATAGCACTACAGGCCATTACCCCACATTTCTCTTAACTAACATTAACAAACCACCTCTAGAGTCAAGGGAGATAAGTTTTAGGCTGCACAATGAATCTGCTATAGACAATTT
>WNGS01028944.1:0-15523 GCA_020271785.1 Procambarus virginalis
GTTTTTTTTATTATTATTATTTTCTACCACAGACGTGGCCACACATTTACAATGCTAACCAGCATATATACATTTTCTTCTGTCCTCCATGGACAGGGTTAGAGATGTGTTAAACATATGTTCAAGGGTTTATTGAACAATCAACCACAGAAGGTGATTCGGTGCTTTAAAAATGCTAAGCTAACCTACATACGTAAATACATAGATACACAATTTACGTATGCCTTACATAAAGTGTTCGATGTGTCTTTTACATAGTGTCATTAATGTGCATTTACAAAGGTGAAATGTAATTCTGATCAGCTTCCATATACTTTATACACATAATATACATACACACACACATATACCTACATAGACATACATATACATACATATATCACACACACATGCATTCACATACATTTGTCTCTTTCTACTCTGACAGGGTGAATAGCTGATAGAGAACTAGTGGTGCAATTAAGCACTTAATCACTGAAGGTGATAAGTGCTTTACAAGCTCAGGTTATATAGTTACATCACATACATTGTATAATTGATACTTACATTGTCAATCTTGGTACAAGTCCAATATATCATCAAGTGTTCCAGTACTCATATAGTAATTACACAGTTCAGCATACCTTAGCCCAGGGGGCGAAAGTCAGTCATATGGGACATTCTACAATAATGTTCAAGAGAGTGCATGTTTTCTCTTTCACAAAGTTGACACATTGTGTACTCGACATTTGGGTTTTGAGAAAGCTGCCAGATACGTCTATATCCCAGGCGTATTCTGGCCACTATAACATCACATTGCCGGGTTCTTGTTCTATTAGTCCCATATGTGAATGTCTCCTCACGATATCTATCATAATATTTAATGCTACAACTTTCAGGTCTTTGTGAATTTGTTAGGTCGGTGAGATCTTCATTAGATATTTGTTTAAGTATTCTCTTTGTCACTGCTAATGAACACCCATATCAATTTCTACCACTGGTTTTCTACAGGCTGTCTTTGCAAGCATATCAACAGTGTCATGCCTTGAGATGCCAACATGTGATGGTATCCATAGGAATTTAATTTCAAATCTGTTTTCTTTAGCAGCTAAAACATTCATTCGAATATCACTGACTATTTTCTGGGTGTCACTACTATGTGCGTTCAATGCCAGGAGTGCACTCTGCGAGTCACAGTATATAAGTCCACTGCCTTTGTCTTTTAAAAATCAGTGGCAAGGTATATGCCTGCAAGTTCGGTTTGAGTTGTACTTGCCCAGTCATTGACGCGCTTCATTGCTGTATGTACGAGAGAAGATTGTTCAAATATATTACATGCACATCCGGTACATCGTCCACCTTCTTCTACAGAGCCGTCGGTATAGCACTGATACACATCGTTACCCATACTCTGAGTACTTTCAGTGATGCTTTTCAGTGTTAACTGTTTTAATAATGTAGAGTGCACACTATCTTTCTTGGGCGCATTTACAAAATCAACTGATAGATCCCAGTTATCCCATGGAGTAATTGGTTGATTAATCATTAATTGAGTTGGGTACATATTTAATATTTTGATGGAGTTGGCTACCTTGTAGAACCAAAATACATAATCAGATTTCGTTCTTCTTCTATAGACCTCAGGTGAGTGCAGCATATTAGAAAGTTTAGCTTGAAACTTCATGTGTTGCCTAGATCTACTCAATGCCTTCACGCCGAAAACTGTGCTAATAGACAAAATTCTCTCACTTATGGTAGGTAATTTTAACTCTGCTCTCATATTAACTATTCTCGTGGACTTTGGAGCCCCAAGGATGAGACGCATAGCTTCATTTTGCAAGGTTTCAAGAGATTTCAGCTCTTTGTCAGTATACAGTGTGAGATGTAGAGCATTGTAGTCAATCACAGAGCGTATAAATGATACATAAAACATTCTAGCAATTCTCACGTTGATTCCATGATTGACACCAACAAGGAACAGCAAGGGCTTTAATCTCTCCCACAGTCTCCTCTTGAGAGAAGAAAGGTACCCAGGGTCGTTAATGGGACACCAAGGTATCTGTAAGACTCCCAGTTCTCAAGTGCTCGCCCATCTATATGATAATTGGGTGGTGGAATACCACGTGGAATGAGGGCACGATTTTCTGTACAGAGATGAGGAGGCCACATTCCTCAGCTCTAGTAGCAAAAGCATCGAGCAGAACTTGCATTCTAGGCTCGGAGGCAGCCTGTAAACATATATCATCAGCATAACAAATGACAGTGTCTTCATTATTAGTTGGAAGATCTTTAATAAGTTTATGCATCAGAACGTTGAACAACAAGGGGCTGAGGACCCCTCCTTGTGGAGTTCCCAGTTCAAAGTGTTTGCTCTCTGTGCTTTTAACACCATTAAACAAAACATATGCTGTTCGATTAGACAAATAGCCATTTATCCATTTCAGTAATTTTCCTTGTATTCCCAGCTCGGCAAGCTGTTCCAGTATGATTTCTCTGTTTGCTGTATCAAAAGCTGCTGCTAGGTCGATGAAGACTGTTTGAGGGGAAGCTTCAATATGTGCGAAGTATTCAGCAAAACAGTGTTGCGTACTGAGCCCAGGCATAAATCCAAACAGTTGAGGTGACAGGTGCCCCTGTATACGATACATAAGTCTGTTAAGAACAATGCGTTCAAGCACTTTACAAACACACGATGTTAGAGATATGGGTCTATAATTATCTGAGTGTGGTTTGGGGATGGGAACAATGACACTCTTTGTCCAAGCATCAGGTAATACTCCTTCACGTAAACTCATTCTGTACAACACTAACAGTGGATTACCTGGTACTTGTGAGACTAATCTCAGACGACTGTAAGTAATACCGTCCTCTCCAGGAGCAGTTGATTTTCCCATCTTTAGTGCATGATTTAATTCCCATTCAGTTACATCATTAAGGTCCGACACGTCGATAGCTGTACAGGCAAGATTGATGGTTCGTTGTCTGTTGGGGCGTGAGTCATTAAGTTTTTATATTTTTTTTATTTTTATTTTTACATGCAAGCATGCTTATAAGTACAATAAAAGTAAACAATTACAACATAGAACAGAACAAAATGACAAAGCACAAACGTGCAAAAACTAAGGAACAAAAGTACTAAACACGAAAACGCCGGCCGGAAGGGCCGACCACAAAACAACAATAATTACAAACAAAATACAATAATTAAGTTAAACACAGCGGAAGACAATACATAAATAACACCCAAAACATTAAATATACAGAACAAGGCTACCAGCACCGCAAACACACACAGAGAGGCACCAACACAAAACAAAATAATAATAATACACTCTACACAATAATACACTTCTGAGCAGTCTCCGTGGTGTAGTGGTAAGACACTCGCCTGGCGTTCCGCGAGCGCTATGTCATGGGTTCGTATCCTGGCCGGGGAGGATTTACTGGGCGCAATTCCTTAACTGTAGCCTCTGTTTAACGCAACAGTAAAATGTGTACTTGGATGAAAAAACGATTCTTCGCGGCGGGGATCGTATTCCAGAGACCTGCCCGAAACGCTACGCGTACTAGTGGCTGTACAAGAATGTAACAACTCTTGTATATCTCAAAAAAAAAAAAAAAAATAATAATAATAACAAGAAAGCAATACAATCATACAACAAACAAAAGGAAAAGCACAATGGCAAATCTCGACAAAAAATCATAAACTCAGACCTGGTCACGCCAACAGCCTGAAGGGCACTCAACACTACACAAACAAGCGCACAAACAGCATCATGAAAAACATAGAACCACAAAGCAGAACATAAGAACATGACATCCACAACCAGACACACACACCAACTAAACCCCGAACCGCACAGGAACCGGACACACAGACACAAGCCACACAAATAAACCCACAACCACAAACCGGAGCACGCAGGAACCGGGAAGCAAACCCGCCCCACCCATTCACACACACCCGACCCGCACCCCACAACCATGCACACAAATGGAAACAACCCACAACACACAAAGGAATCATGAGTGAGGAATACATTACTCAGAGACAGGACCATACGTCTCCGCAGCCCAAGGATACTTTCGCTTGTAGGCCTCCCAAATCAAATATTCCCTGTCGGTAGGGGGACGATCCCCCTGCCGCCGTGGGCCCTTCATAAACTCGGGAACCTCCAGATCAGGCGGAAACGGCCACTCCTTAAGCTCACCGACGCAAGTCGCATAACGAGGCTGGGGAGAGCAAACCACGTCCTTCGAGGTAGCAGACGACACCGATGAAGCATACGAGGGCTGCCGAGACGGCCGCGTCGCCGTACGCACAGAAGCAGGGGACAATCGACGAGATGGTAACACCCCCACCGAGACTGCAGGAGACACTGAAGAGATGGCCGGAGACGGAAGAGGCGTCGAGATCGCAGCCGTTGAAACGGGGACCGAGGAAGGGGTTACAGAACCCCCAGAGCGAGCAGCCTTTTTCAACAGCATCACCAGGCCACCCCGCTCACCACAAACCTCAGCAGGGGGAACCACCCCCCACGAAGAACCGGAGCCATCCTAGGCAGGCGACGCACCCGAAGCAGGAACCGCAGACACCATATCTGAAGTGGAGGCTGAAACACCGGCACTGGCATCCTCAGGCAAATGCACCTCCGCCGTCACCGTAGTATGCAACGCAACCGGAGCCACCCCTCCGTTGCTGGCAGATCCACAAGCGTCGAAATCGCCAACGTCTGCCCATGCTGAAGACGAACGCCGGGAACGCTTAGGCTCTGGCCGCACATCATCCGACCCGGAGGCAGACTCAGAGACACGCGCAACACAAGCCGGGCGAACCGAAGCACGTCGCAGAACGGCAGCATCCTCAACCACATGGGGCACCAGGCCAGCCACAGGAGGAAGCGCCGAATCCACCCCATCATCCAGCACAGCCGGAACAGACGGCGAGGGTGCAGAGACAGGGTCAGACGCAGCAGAGGACGAACTGGAAGATGGGGTATTCGAGCAGAAGGCAGTCTGAAGAACCCCAGGGGCACTAGTCGGAGCAGGACGATCACCAGGCGACGACACAACCTCCGGATGAGAGGCGACAACAACAGGGGGCGCACCAGGCGGCGCAACAGGCGATACAGGGGGCACATCTGCGGCTGAAGAGACGTCCACATCCACCGAATCCTCCTCAACAGGAAGCGGCAGAAAATCCTCCTCACTGAAGAGGTTCACAGATGCAACTGCAGGCGCAGAACAGTCAGCAGCCTGATGGCCCAAGAGGCCACAATGATAACACGTCCTAGGCTGGCGGGCGTAAAACACCCAAACGTTGTAACCCAGAAGACGCACAGAGGACAGAATATCTTCCCGGAGCCTCATGCCCAGGGTGCGAATGTTCGTTCTCACACCCTTAAGTGGGCTGGAAGACACCACGTTCACCCGCACAAGAACCACTGAGCCAAACCGGCCGAAGTACTGCCGTAGCAGACCCTCCGGAAACTCCAATGGAGCCCCATGCGGTGGCAGCGACGCCCCATGACGGCGTCGCTGCCACCGCCTCCGTTGTCGCTCTCATCTCTGCTGCCGCTGGTGCTGCCTCCGCTGCCGTCGCGCTACTGCCGCCGCTGCCGCCGCCCCTGCTGCCGCTGCCGCCGCCGCCACTGCTGCCGCCGCCGCCGCCGTCACCACCACCGCAGGAACCTTTATCAGCGCGGGCCACGGCTGTGACACAGCAGTGTGGAGGCTGCTGTATTTCTTGTGAAGGAGCCCGATGTAGCCTCTGTATAATTTCAGCCAGTTCTGCTACCTGTGCTTGCAAGGTTGCCAACTGTCCTTTAACTGTTGTCTCAGGCTGTTGTGTGTTGTCAGGGGTGTTGCTGGTACTGTCACCACTATGGGATGGGTCAACAGTACTAAAGCCGACATCAGTAGGCACTTGTTGTGTCTCAGGCACTTGCCTCCTTGTGCCAAGGGAGGCTGGCCGGTTGGTACAGTCTGAGTGCCAGATGGTGACTCCTTCCGTACCACATGAGACACTTCAGCGGCGGTTTAGATGGAGCCACAGATTCAGGTTGTTGCCCTGCTTCTGTTGCAGTGTTCTGTTGCTCCTGTTCCTGCTTTCTTTGGTTTCTGGTCTTCTTATACTGACAGTCCTTCAGTGGATGAGGACCGGAACAGAGCACACTTGGGTGTGGGGCACCAGCAGTACTTAGCTATGTGACCACTGCCACAGCACTCGTAACACTCCACAGGGTTCGGCTCCCACACCCTGAACGTGCTGGGGGGGCGCATACAACCCACCAAACCAATACTTGTCAGGTGGCGGGTCAGGCTTTTTCCAGACTATGACTATTTGATCAGTAGGCTTACCATTCTTGGTCAATCTTCGTGCTCTGTGTACCCAGTCTAATTCATAGGCCCACTGTAGTGGATACCCGTGACTGTACCTGTAGACTAGGTATTCATCCATCTTCTTGTTCCGTGTTGGATTATCTAGAGGGGAGAACTTTACATCACCTATTTCCCCTTGTAGAAGAGCCTCCACAACCTCCTGCTTCTCTCTTAAAACATACACATATGGGGAGTTGACATGTGGACGTACCACACCTGCAGAGCCAGGCGGGTACACCACGCTCAGTTTCTTACTCCACACAATCCTGTCCGCCACACTCGTGCCTTTAGGGAAGGTCAGACGTGTGTACTCGCTCCTTGTTGCTATCGGACGCCTTCCACCCTGTTGTTCACCAGGCTTCTGTTTCCCTTGTTTCCTTCTCTGCCTCCTATTTACCACCTCCACAAACCCATCATCACTGGGTGGTGGGGTGACAGTGTCACTGGTCATGGTAGGGGAGAGCCCTGAGGGTCCAGCAGCTACCTCCTCCATACCTGCTTCTTCAGGCGGCGGTAATTGTTGCTCTAACCTCCTCCGATACCTGGTTATCATTGATAACCATATGATGATGATTAGCATGACAAATGGCAGAGCAGGCAGCATGCCTTATCAGTCATCAGCGCCAACAGTCATAAACCTGCACTGAGGGGTAGAGCACCCTCAGTAGGGCTAAATGCCGAGGGTTAAGTATGCCAGAGGAGAATGGTCCTTACAGCACAGTATAATAGGGCGTGGACTGTCACCCTGGGTGACCACACGCCTCTTGAGTAAACAGGTGGTGAGGTACCCTGCGGTCAGCAGCGCTGGCTGCCTGCTCCCCTCACACACACACACAGACACAGCGTGTGTGGCTGCTCCAGATTTAAAAAAAAAAATTAAATTTTGCCCCGAAGGGCGAGTTTATTGGGCAGCGCCACTCATCTTGTGAGTGGACACACCGCCATAGCAGCATGTACAACACTCCCCAATAGGAAGAAAACCCGCTGGGTTGTTCATCCTGTCACTTGTACCCAGACACAGCTGGAACTTGCTTAACTGTCTCAAGTGAATAGCTCCTCAAACAAGAAGATTAACATCTATCAACCCTTAAAAGCTTACGTTATCTTGCGGGTGCAAAATGGGGAAATCTTTTAAGAACAGTATCAATATTTGACAAATAGTGTTTTCCTAACTCAAACAATGTGGGGATTATTATTCTACACATATTTCTAATGTCTCTCAGGTGTTCACATTCACGTAGATAGTGGTCAAGGCGGTGTCCATCACTCTCACCACAGATTCTGCAACTTCGCTGATCAACTGTTGTTTCCATTCCATATCTCCAAGAATATTTGTATCCAAGACGGATTCTCGCTATTACTGATTCTCTCCCTCGTCCTCCTCCTCTTCGGCCATAACGATTGGGATTGCCAGCTGCAACCATGTTGTACCATCGTATAGATTCACTGGTTTGTGCTTCTATCCTCCTTTCCTCAGTTACCTTGTCACGGTGATGTTGCCTGACAATACCTCTAATTTGTAGGAGAGTCTTGGGTATGAAGTATTCAATATGGTCTCCTTCAGCAGCCAGCACATCTGCTCGTTCATTCCCACATATTCCAACATGGGAGGGGATCCACAGAAACTTGATAACTCTACCCTGATTGGTAAGTACTCTCACAGCTCTCTTAATTTCAGCGACTATTGCAAGATTTTCTGCCCGATATTTACTTAGGCTTTGCAGTGCTGCTTTTGAATCGGTACAAATCACTGCACCATTAGTGTTCTGTTCAAGAAACCTTAACGCCATAACAATGGCAGTTAGCTCTGCTTGCGTTGAAGAGGCATAGTTCTCAATACGTGCTTTTTCTTCATGTCTGCGTTGGAAAGTATTGTCCTTGATTACTGTGTATGCTGCACCAGCCCTGCCATTGACAGGATTAGATGACCAGTCAGTGTAGATTTGATCTAGTTCATCTCCAGCTTCTTTATAAATTTCCCCGAGATACTTGTGCCTCATTTCTTGTGGTATCATGTTGCATTTTTTCGTTGCCATTTCATTGATGATGATCTTGCACGAGTCATCCTCCCAGGGAGGTAACCTCTCTACAGGCAGGAGCTCACGGGCTTGCTCAAGCAGGTGAAGCTCTTCGAGGTAGCAGACTGATCTGTGATGCCATTTTTTGCTTCTCCTGTTTCCACTTGAAAGTAGCACAGAGCTCAGTTTTTTCTTAGCAATATCATTGTAATGGGGATCTCTGGCTATCCTAATTGCAAGGTTAGCATTCAGCCCTGAATTCTGCTGTTAACACTGGGGAGGGACAACTCCTCTCGTAGATTGGACGTTTTGGCAGTCCTTGGAACTCCAAGAATGATTGTCATGGCTTCATTTTGAATGCTTTCAAGCCTTTTTATATCGCTTTGGGAGTAGGTGCACAAAACTGGTGCGGCATAGTCTATGACGGAGCGCACATAGGCTGTGTACATCATTTTAAGCACGGCAATAGAGGCTCCATGTCCATTCCAGGTCATAGCTTTCAGTGCCCTGAGTCGACTTTTGCATGTTCCTATGAGTTGATTCAGCTCCTCTTTCTGTTGGAAATTTCCAACACTTATCATCTATTATTATATTATAATAAATTACCATTACCTTACTAATTGCAGTAGTTCTTAACACATTATCTGCTCACTGCTATCTGAAATCTGCTCACATTATAAAACCGAGTTTCTCACTCTCGAGCAAATATTCGAGGGACTGAGAATAACAGTTAACAGGTTGAAGACTCATGATAAGATTAAACCTGAGTCTAAATCACCTAACATTGACAACTCAGTCAAACCCAAATTTATTTTATTTTATTTTATTTTATTTATTCATATACAAGAAGGTACATTGGGAATGTGAGAATATATAATATGGTAATTACAATCTTGTAAAGCCACTAGTACGCGCAGCGTTTCGGGCAGGTTTTAATCTAAGAAAATTTTTAGTAGGTAAATACTAGCAAAAATTATAAAAAGAAATGATAACAGTTACATGGCAAGAAAAGAAAAAAGAAAAAAAAGATGAGAGAAAATTGTAGGTACAGTATAATAAAGCACTTAGGTAGCTAAGATTGATTGCAATGAAAGCTTGAATGGTAGTTGACAAAATTTGGTAGGCACAATACAGCAAATGGCTAGCACATAAAGGAAGACAGCAATGAACACAATGATAAGGTTGTTTGGGTTAAGTACATAAGAATTAGGAGATTGGGTAACACTAGATACAGAGCAAAAAATAAAGCTCAGTGTAGGAAACTAAGAAGATGAAATTAAGTACTTTTTGGTTTTGTTTTTAAATAAGGCAAAAGTTTTACAGTTTTTCAATTCACTAGGGAGTGAGTTCCATAGACTAGGTCCCTTAATTTGCATAGAGTGTTTACACAGATTAAGTTTGACCCTGGGGATATCAAAGAGATATTTATTTCTGGTGTGGTGATAATGGGTCCTATTACATCTGTCCAGAGAGAGTTTCAGAGCATGGTTTGCATTTAAGAACAGGGTTTTGTAGATGTAGTTGACACAAGAGAATGTGTGGAGGGAGTTAATATTTAGCAAGTTTAGGGATTTAAACAAGGGAGCTGAGTGTTGTCTGAAGGCAGAGTTAGTTATTATTCTGATAGCAGATTTTTGCTGGGTGATGATGGGCTTAAGGTGGTTTGCAGTGGTAGACCCCCATGCACAGATACCATAATTAAGATAGGGGTAGATTAGAGCATAATAGAGAGAGGGAGAGCAGAGTTAGGAACATAATATCTGATTTTGGAGAGTATACCAACTGTCTTAGAGACTTTCTTAGTTATGTGTTGAATGTGGGTGCTGAAGTTGAGTCTCTTGTCTAGGAATAGGCCAAGAAACTTGCCATCATTTTTATTACTGATGTTAATGTTGTCTATCTGTAGCTGAATTGCATTTGATGATTTGCTTCCAAATAGATGTAGTAAGTCTTTTCGATGTTTAATGTTAGTTTGTTAGTTGACATCCATAAGTGGACTTTTTTTAATTCATTATTCACAACATTATTTAGTGTATGTGGGTTGAGGTCTGAATAGATAAGAGTAGTATCGTCAGCAAACAATATAGGTTTGAGAATATTAGAGACATTAGGCAGATCGTTTATATATATAAGAAATAGAAGGTCCTAAGATACTGCCCTGTGGCACTCCAACGGTAATTGGTAGAGTGGAAGAAGTTGTTTCATTGATAGTTACATATTGGTGTCTGTCACTAAGATAGGATCGGATGTAGTCAAGGGCAAGGCCTCGGATTCCATAATGCTGGAGTTTAAGTAAGAGGTAGTTGTGATTAACAGTATCAAAGGCTTTTCTTAGGTCAATGAAGAGTCCAATCGGAAACTCATTTTGTCAAGTGCTGAGTAGATTACGTCAAGGAGACTAATGATTGCATCGTTGGTGCTCTTTTGGGACCTGAAGCCAAACTGGCAGGGGCTGAGTATGTCGAATTTTACGAGGTAGGAATAGAGCTGTTTGTAAATAATTTTTTCAAATATTTTTGATAGAATGGGTAGATTTGATATTGGTCTATAATTGTTTATGTCCGCCGGATTGCCTCCTTTATGGACTGGCGTTACTCTTGCTTTTTTGAGGATATCAGGGAAGGTGTGACACTCTATAGATTTGTTGAACAGTAGGGCTATGGGTGGGGCAAGGGCATGGGAGGCTCTCTTGTATACAATGGACGGAATTTCACTGGTGTTCCCTGCCTTTGTTTTTAGAGAGTGTATGATGGACACAACATCTTCCGGGCTGATTGGTGAAAGGAGAAGAGTTTGGATAGCTGCCTGAGAGATATGTGTTAATATGTGTCTGAGTCTGTGGGATTTTACTGGCAAGATTAGCACCAACCGATGAAAAGAAACTATTAAATTCATTTGCCATTTCTAAATCAGTTGACGGTATATCCCCATCCTTGTAGAGTTTTATTTGTTATGTGAGTGTTTTTAGTTCCTAGGATACTAGAGATGGTTTTCCAAGTGCTTTTCATGTTGCCTTTTGCTTCATTGAATCTATTCACATAATATGCAAGTTTTGCCTTTCTTATGATACTGGTAAGCATTGATGAGTACCTTTTAGCTACTTCCTTTGAAACTAGGCCAATCCTAAGTTTCTTTTCATATTCATGTTTCTTGTTGATTGAATTGAGAATGCCGCTTGTGAGCCATGGATTGTTTAATCTTTTGTCAGTTACTTGCTTGGTAAGAAGGGGACAATGAAGGTTGTAGAGGCTTAGAGTTTTGGAGAGGAAGAGTTAGCTAATGAATTATATCCTGGGTATTATTGAATTCAGAATCCCAGTTAATATTGTGAAATGCATCTGTAAGATTGCCCAAAGCTGATTCACTGTGTAGCCTAAATGAAAGTTTCTTGCTTTTTGGTGGTGTTATGTCCATGTTCGCTATGAGAAAGGTAGGATAGTGGTCAGTTGTTCTGTCGTAGATTATACCAGATACAAGGGGAGCTGTTATGTTTGTCCATATGTGGTCCAAGGTAGTGGCTGATGTTTGAGTGACTCGGGTAGGTTTGGTGATTGTGGGGATTAGCATACAGGAGTTCATGCTGTTAAGGAAATAGTCAACTTGAGAGCAATTTTGTTGACCCAGGTCAATATTAAAGTCTCCTCCCAGAATGATGTGGTTTTCAAATTGACATGATGTCAATGACATGATTTCAAATTGAATGATGTGTATTCAAATTGACTTTGAATAAATCCATAAATCTAAACCAAAGACTACTCCATCCACTGGAAAAGGGAGTGGTAGTGTAGGTATTTATACTGTATTTCCCTCTGACACTGCAACTGATGTGTCTACTAAAAGGACAAATTCAGTCAGAGAGAAGGTGTCTGTTCTGTGATCAAGAACATCTCACCTACAAATGCACTGTTTATCCTAACTTTAATACCAGGATTAAACAACTCCAAGAATTACACAGATGCACCAAGTGCATGTGTTCTCATGATCCCAGTAAATGTGTTGTGCAGCTACGGTTATGCAGTAGATGCCACAAAGGTATACATCATTATGCCTTATGTAGAAAATTTTCTACCCAATCTGTGACACTGGGGAGATTCTATGAATTCTACCACAGTACAATATTGCAAGGTACATCAGGAAATAAGTGTACTTGCTACTGAGGCAGGCAATAATACCACTCTGCCTACAGCTCAACTCAAACTAATAGACAGGAAATCTAGAGTTAACACTAGAGGTCTCTTTGATCAGGATCACAGAAAACCTTCATCACGCAACAATTAGTTGAGCAGTTAAAATTAAAACCTGCCAAAAGTGAGACTGAATATTTCTGGTTCTTGACTAATAGTGGACCTCGTGAATACCAAATAGTCAAGGTATTAGTGAGACTTGGATCTTCTACTAGTCCAATACAAGCGGTAGTAGTAGATAAACTGCCTTCAGACCTGCAGGTCACAGGACTAGCTCGCACTGCGAGATATCTTAAACGAAACCGCATGAGGCTAGCAGATTACAAAATAAATTCTGACTGCCTCACAGATGTTGGTATACTTATAGGCGCTGACCATTATATAAATTTATAACTGGATGCACCAGACAACACGGAATGAATTTGTTGTCATCTGCTGGAGGCAAGTTGCTTACTGGACCGGTGCTTTTCCAACAAAAAACAGCGTCATCCACCAACAAGCTAACAATGCAATAGTGGCGTGACTAGGCTTGGAACAGTCACCCCTACATTTCAGAGAAATATCTGAAGATAATGAGTCTGATCCACCTGTACATCGTTTGTGGGATTTAGACACTTTAGGTATTGTCCCTGAACAACCAAGTCCTGATGATATGTGGACTTACCAGCAATATCTAGATACAGTTGTCTATAAAGACAAACAATACTGGGTGAGATTGCCATGGAAGTTGAATCATCCACAACTTCCAGTTAATTATTTCATGGCAGCCTCTCAATTACAGTCACAATTAATACGGCTGAAGAAACAGCCAGATAAATTAAATATGTATCATCAATTGATTCAGCAACAACTCAACAGTAAATTTATTGAAGTTGTTGATAATGATGACCGAAAAACAGGTCACTATTTACCCCATCACGCTGTGTTGAAAGATTCATTGACAACACCAATACGTATTGTTTTCAACTGTAGTGCCAAAGTGAAGGCAAGCAGCGTGTCTTTGAATGAATGTCTCCAAACGGGACCTAGCCTAACACAAAGGCTACATGATGTACTGTTACGATTCCGTACTGGTATTTTCGCTTACACTGCTGATATCAGTAAAGCTTTCCTTAGAGTAGGCTTGCAAGAGGAGGATCGTAATTACACCAAATTTCTCTGGATTAAAGATCCCCAGGATCCTGACAGTGATGTCATAACCTATCGGTTTGCCTCTGTGCTTTTGGAGCGACTTCCTCACCGTTTCTACTTCAAGCCACATTAGATACACATTTGAAGAAGTCAAATAGCCCTTATAAGGCAGAATCAGTGACAACTTGTATGTCGATAATTTCCAGGGAACTACTAATGACAAATCCAAATTGGTAGAAATTTACCATGAGGCTAACCGTGAGTTATTAGGAGCCAATATGCCACTACAATCATGGGCCTCAAACAATAAATCATTAAACCAGATAATCGAGAAAGAATTTCCGGTTATCAGGTGCCTAATCAATTAAAAGTTCTGGGCGTGGAATGGAACACAGGTACTGACGAGATGAATGTCAAGTCAGTACAAACCAATAATTCATCCCTTACCATGAGAAATTACTCTCATATGTCAGTCAACCATTTGACCCTTTAGGCTTACTTAGTCCTATATTAATAAGGGGCAAACTCCTAATGCAGGAATGCTGGCAGAAACATATGGGATGGGATGATCCGTTGCCAATTGAGTTGCAAGATAAATGGCAAATACTCGCAACGGATTTCAATCAATTAGGTGTTTTGAAATTTCCTCGTAATGCTTCAGGACAAAACTTACCTACAAATTTGCACATTTTTTGCGATGCCTCTGGCAAAGCTATGGCGCTGCAGCCTACTTAGTCAATAGTGCACAATCAATTTTACTCACATCTAAAGCAAGAGTTGCTCCAATCAAGAAGAGATCTTTACCTCAAATGGAGTTAACTGCATTGCTAGTGGGAGTAAGATTGGCTCATTGCCTGACCAAGACACTCAATAATATTCACTTTGGTGAGATCGTAGTGTGGTCAGACAATGAGGCAGTCTTACAATGGGTAAGAAATAACAACAATAAAACTCCCTACGTTAGTAATCGCGTTAGGGAAATTCATGAATTATCTGCTGGATATAAATTCAGACATGTCCCCACTAAGGACAATCCTGCAGATTACTTATCAAGAGGTTTAACATTTAAACAGCTAAGTAAGTCTTCGATGTGGTTTAATGGACCTTCATGGCTTGTTAGTGGTCAGTGGCCCAACAGAACCACAAGTCATAGTGACCAGTATCACTACTCCCATGAAAGACCCAGAACCTCATCGAATCTCAGCTATTAATCCTCACAATTATTCTAACTTGAGTAAGTTATTAAGAGTGACAGCACATGTGTTTGACTTTCTTGCTAAGATAGGAATCAAGCATAAGTTTCCCAATCCTATCATCTACTGGATCAAACGTGCACAACAAGAGACATATGGAAGTGAATATGAAAATCTTCCAGATAAATTAACCAAGTCTCTAGGTATCTGGTATGATACCAACACTCATAATATATTAAGGTGTGGAGGACGTTGCTTCATGCAAAAATTGATTTGGACACAAAGAATCCAATCCTTCTACCACGTCACCACATTATTACAAAACTTCTAGTTTTACATCACCATCAATATGGTACTTTGCATGGTGGAGTGTTAGACACTCTCACCGACCTCAGACAGAAATATTGGCTTCCTCAAGGTCGTCAAACTGTCAAATCAATCATTAAGTTCTGTATAATCTGCAAACGCTACGATGCTCGAGTGTGTCCTTACCCAGGACCTCCACCACTCCCTCAAGAGAGAGTAGTTCATCTTCGTCCGTTTGAGACCACTGGTGTCGATTACACAGGAGCCTTGCTTCTCACTGGCAATCCAGATAAGATACCAGTGAAAGCTTATATTTGCCTCTTCACATGTG
>WNGS01028947.1:0-11724 GCA_020271785.1 Procambarus virginalis
TATATATATCTATATATATATATATATAATATATATATATATATATATATATATATATATATATATATGACAATGTCAGACCACGGAGGAAAAATGAAACAGGATTTCCTTAAGTACTTTCGTATATTAATACATCTTCAGAAGGAGTGATTTTACAGAATCGAGTGCTGGACATAAATAGGCAGGAGAGAAAGGTAATGTGAGGTGAGGTACAATCGATTAAGTCACCCAAGAGATGGCATGGGCATGAATAACCCGTAAAGGTAATTATAGCATACATAGTAAATATATACAATGAATTAGTGAGACAAATGTGCTCCAATGATCCTACTAAATCGCCCTTTAATTGATCTATTAAAAATGGATCTAAGTTATATAGACCACTGCTAATGTTCAAATTACTTTCTTTTGTGATCTGTATCAAAGCAGATTCAATTATGTTTCTGTTATAGGTGCTTTTACAATTTGTTATTGAAGAAGCCGTCTCCCAATCAATTCGGTGAGCATCTTCTGACAAATGAACAACAGAGCATTAGACAATTGGCCCTGTCTTACAGAGTATTTATGTTGCGATATTCTACATTTCAAATCTTAGATGTTTGCCCAACATAGAACTTATTACAGTCTTTACAAGGTATTTTATAAATGACACAATTATCACTACGAGGGCTGTTCCTAACTAATAGCTTACCAACAGTGTTTTCGTAGCTAAACATTACATGTATGTTAAAAAGTTTCAAAGCCTTGGCAATATTCTCAAACCCAAAGAAATATGGTAAACATAACACATTCTTTGGGCGAATTCTTTCACTGCATATATTATTATAATATGTACGACGTGCTTTGTTACGGCAACCTTCCAAAAACTTCAGTGGGTAACAAAGCTTGAGACCAATCGAATCAATATTCTTAAACTCTTCGTCTAAGAATTCTGGACTTACAACTCGAAGAGCTCTTAGATACATTGAAGAAAAAATTGACTTTTTCACATTGTATCTATGCCCTGAAAAATAATGAACATAAGATAGATTATTCGTAGGTTTCTGTAAACACTAAACTTTAGTGAAGAATCTTCCCTATGAATAAGAACATCTAAGAAAGGCAAACATTTATCAATTTCAGTCTCCATAGTAAATTTTATAGAGGTGACTTGATCATTAAGTTTGGCTACAAATTCGTCAGTGTTTACATCTGAAGGCCATATACACAAGATATCATCAACGTATCTAAACCATGGAATGATTCCAGGGGTTATTTTTGAAACAAATTTCTTTTCGAAGAATTCCATGTACAAGTTTGAAAGCAATGGCGATAAAGGATTCCCCATTGCCATTCCAAAAGTCTGTAAATAATACTCATTGTTAAAGGTAAATTTACATTCTTTAATGCACAACTTAACGAGATTGACAATAATATCAGCGGAAAGAGGTAAAACATGGCTCATTAGTTCACGAGCGAGATAATCGAGAATATCATCAACCGGTACCTTTGTGAACAAGGAACAAACGTCAAAACTGATTAACTTTACATCAGGAGTGACAAGAACACTATTCAATTTGTTAACTAATTCAAGAGAATTGTCAAATGAGACGAGGAATAGTTCCTAACAATGGGGACAAATTTTGGTAAGCCATTTAAGAGCTTGTAAGAAATGGATCCCACAGAACTAATGATAGGTCTCATGGGATTGTTAGGTTTGTGCGTCTAACAAGTCCATAAAGATATGGTAATGAAGGTGATGAGGTAGTAAATTGATTGAGAAGATCTTTATGTTTACTTAACAACTTCCTCAAGCTGCTATTGAAGAACTTGATGATGTCCTCAAGAGGATTTGAGAATATTGCCAAGGCTTTGAAACTTTTTAACATACATGTAATGTTTAGCTACGAAAACACTGTTGGTAAGCTATTAGTTAGGAACAGCCCTCGTAGTGATAATTGTGTCATTTATAAAACCTTGTAAAGACTGTAATAAGTTCTATGTTGGGCAAACATCTAAAGATTTGAAATGTAGAATATCGCAACATAAATACTCTGTAAGACAGGGCCAATTGTCTAATGCTCTGTTTGTTCATTTGTCAGAATATGCTCACCGAATTGATTGGGAGACGGCTTCTTCAATAACAAATTGTAAAAGCACCTATAACAGAAACATAATTGAATCTGCTTTGATACAGATCACAAAAGAAAGTAATTTGAACATTAGCAGTGGTCTATATAACTTAGATCCATTTTTAATAGATCAATTAAAGGGCGATTTAAGTAGGATCATTGGAGCACATTTGTCTCACTAATTCATTGTATATATTTACTATTGTATGCTATAATTACCTTTACGGGTTATTCATGCCCGTGCCATCTCTTGGGTGACTTAATCGATTGTACCTCACCTCACTTTACCTTTCTCTCCTGCCTATTTATGTCCAGCACTCGATCTGTAAAATCACTCCTTCTGAAGATGTATTAATATACGAAAGTACTTAAGGAAATTCCTGTTTCATTTTTCCTCCGTGGTCTGACATTGTCACATTTTAAAATCACGTGTTTAATTTCGTGATATACGCACATAATGAGAACCACGCGCTCTTTCGCTTTTCTGTTCCCTCAGACTGCTTCCTTCGTGACCACCTTCGCTACTCTATTAGTGAAAGCACACTGCACTCGCATCCGCCTCAAATTCCTGAAACAATGTCTTGGTGAGCAAGTTGTGCCCAAGTCTCTGCTACCTGCCTGTCCCGTCACTTCATGAACTGAGTCTGCTGCTCAAATTAGGTGATGAACCGTTCAGTGATTTCTGTGCTACCATTTTGGAAAAACACATTGAAGTTACAAAATCAAGTGAGCGGTCTGTTTTCAAATGCCTGGATACAGCAAAAAGAAACTTTCATCATGCAATACCTTTGGACTGGAAAAATCTTCTGATGGATGAATTATATAGTGACTTGCGCAGAAAAATTAATCAGTTACAGAAAATTCTTAAGCGCAAGTTAGAAAGCTTGATTAAAAATAGTGATTGGACTAAGAAATCCAATCCAAACAACGTGTTAAATTTGTCTTCGAAGACGATAAGTGAAAATGTGGTTACTGCTTTGGGTTATGGTATGTCATTTGCCATTTCAAATCAACCTTCTGCAGTTAAGATTGCTAGTTCTTTGTTGCAGCTTGAAAAACAAAACTTTCTTTCTTCACAAAACCTAAACCTGGTTAAAGGTATGGTTTATGGTTCAATGTTGACGCCCCAAACAAACAATTTTCCCGAAAGATTCAGACGGAGCTTACAGGAGTTAAGAGCCGACCCTTCCATTCATATAACAAAGGCTGATAAATCCAGCACTATTGTTATTTTAAACAAGGAGGAATATATTTCGAAAATGAATGATCTCCTCCTAGATTCTTCAACGTACACTAAGCTCAGGAAAAATCCTCTTGAGGACATCATCAAGTTCTTCAATAGCAGCTTGAGGAAGTTGTTAAGTAAACATAAAGATCTTCTCAATCAATTTACTACCTCATCACCTTCATTACCATATCTTTATGGACTTGTTAAGACGCACAAACCTAACAATCCCATGAGACCTATCATTAGTTCTGTGGGATCCATTTCTTACAAGCTCTCTAAATGGCTTACCAAAATTTTGTCCCCATTGTTAGGAACTATTTCCTCGTCTCATTTGACAAATTCTCTTGAATTAGTTAACAAATTGAATAGTGTTCTTGTCACTCCTGATGTAAAGTTAATCAGTTTTGACGTTTGTTCCTTGTTCACAAAGGTACCGGTTGATGATATTCTCGATTATCTCGCTCGTGAACTAATGAGCCATGTTTTACCTCTTTCCGCTGATATTATTGTCAATCTCGTTAAGTTGTGCATTAAAGAATGTAAATTTACCTTTAACAATGAGTATTATTTACAGACTTTTGGAATGGCAATGGGGAATCCTTTATCGCCATTGCTTTCAAACTTGTACATGGAATTCTTCGAAAAGAAATTTGTTTCAAAAATAACCCCTGGAATCATTCCATGGTTTAGATACGTTGATGATATCTTGTGTATATGGCCTTCAGATGTAAACACTGACGAATTTGTAGCCAAACTTAATGATCAAGTCACCTCTATAAAATTTACTATGGAGACTGAAATTGATAAATGTTTGCCTTTCTTAGATGTTCTTATTCATAGGGAAGATTCTTCACTAAAGTTTAGTGTTTACAGAAAACCTACGAATAATCTATCTTATGTTCATTATTTTTCAGGGCATAGATACAATGTGAAAAAGTCAATTTTTTCTTCAATGTATCTAAGAGCTCTTCGAGTTGTAAGTCCAGAATTCTTAGACGAAGAGTTTAAGAATATTGATTCGATTGGTCTCAAGCTTTGTTACCCACTGAGTTTTTTGGAAGGTTGCCGTAACAAAGCACGTCGTACATATTATAATAATATATGCAGTGAAAGAATTCGCCCAAAGAATGTGTTATGTTTACCATATTTCTTTGGGTTTGAGAATATTGCCAAGGCTTTGAAACTTTTTAACATACATGTAATGTTTAGCTACGAAAACACTGTTGGTAAGCTATTAGTTAGGAACAGCCCTCGTAGTGATAATTGTGTCATTTATAAAATACCTTGTAAAGACTGTAATAAGTTCTATGTTGGGCAAACATCTAAAGATTTGAAATGTAGAATATCGCAACATAAATACTCTGTAAGACAGGGCCAATTGTCTAATGCTCTGTTTGTTCATTTGTCAGAATATGCTCACCGAATTGATTGGGAGACGGCTTCTTCAATAACAAATTGTAAAAGCACCTATAACAGAAACATAATTGAATCTGCTTTGATACAGATCACAAAAGAAAGTAATTTGAACATTAGCAGTGGTCTATATAACTTAGATCCATTTTTAATAGATCAATTAAAGGGCGATTTAAGTAGGATCATTGGAGCACATTTGTCTCACTAATTCATTGTATATATTTACTATTGTATGCTATAATTACCTTTACGGGTTATTCATGCCCGTGCCATCTCTTGGGTGACTTAATCGATTGTACCTCACCTCACTTTACCTTTCTCTCCTGCCTATTTATGTCCAGCACTCGATCTGTAAAATGACCATTTGGTCACCATTTGGTCCGGGAGACATATCCCGTCACGCAGGGTGCAGTTGCGCCTCCACAGATCTCCAGTATCATCTCTTGATACTGGTAATGGCTCAAAAGGGCCACCACTTACGGGCTATTCATGCCCGTGCCACCTCTTGGGTGGCTTAATCTTCATCAATCAATCTGTAAAATCACTCCTTCTGAAGATGTATTAATATACGAAAGTACTTAAGGAAATTCCTGTTTCATTTTTCCTCCGTGGTCTGACATTGTCACATTTTAAAATCACGTGTTTAATTTCGTGATATACACACACACATATATATATATATATATATATATATATATATATATATATATATATATATATATATATATATATATATATATATGTATATATATTTTTATATATGTTTTTATATAAGGGATAGGGAGTGTTTTTTTGGTGAGAGAATATATATATATATTTTTTCCTAGGAGAGGGGATGATGTCACATCCAGGAAACATTTGTAACGTTTGTGGTTGGAGCTCATCACCACAATTCGTGCATACAACTTATTGTTGTCTCCTTTGTGGGGAAACTCTATGTGTTCAATCTAGTGGACTTCACAGGAGAACCTGTGGAGGAGGTAAGCCCTATTTATTTATTTATTTGTTTATTTATTTATTTTTTCGTATTTATTTCAAATGAGAAATATTGAGATGGTTTCCTATCTTCATGTGTGAGTAAGTGTGAGTGAGTGAGTGAGAGTGAGTGTATAATTATATGCTATTTCCTTGTTAGGAAGTAAACATCGCCAACCTACCAGAGAGAGTGGATTTGTATGCCTCATTTGCGGCAACGTCACCTTGAAGCCTCACCCCACTTTCTCCTGCAGCAGTTGTGGGGTCACTTTGTGTGAGCACTTGGTCTCTGAACATCTACAATCATGTCCACAAGGTGTGTGAATAAACCCTCTCTCCAGTTTTATTTTCTTAAGAAGCTTTCTTGAGACGTTATGTCATAGGGTTTAGTAGGGTGTGGGAGTGTTGATTTTATTATTATTATTATTATTATTATTATTATTATTATTATTATTATTATTATTTTTTCCAGGGGCAGTTCAGAAGCAGGTAAAGACATCTCAGGGGCAGGTAGGAGAGGAACTTCTCCCCAAAGCCCAACATAACAATAGCCTCTTAGGTGGTGGTGGTGGGGGTAGACAGTCCAATGCAAATGGGGGGAGGAAGAGATGAGTGATGATGATAATGATGGTGGTGGTGACATCCCTCAAACGGGTCCTAGTGGCCTTAGACCCCTCGACAACAATCGAGATAGTGACGGAAATTCCTCAGAAGGGGAGGATGTTATAGACATCCCTCACTTAATTAATAGGGTGGGAGCCCTGGGGGATCTCTTCACTAGAATGGAATATTCCATCCCCCCAGCCTTTGCCACAGATCCTGTAGGTCTCCTAAGCAACTTTAGAGACCTTTTCTCCAATGAAATAGAGAATTACATGAATTCTCTGGCGGCTCATGGCAATTTTACTTCATCATTCAAAATCCTCCTTGAGGTTAAAGTAACACTTTTAAAACAACGTCTCACAGAAGATGATGACTATAGGGAACACTTCATAACGACACCTGCTAGGCTGGTAACTCTTGAGGAGGTGGGTGATCTTATTGATAGTTGGGTGGGTTATATGATTACACGTCTGGAGGATCTCCTATCAGAAACAGAGGGAAGTGGTTTTATATTATTTAATGTTGATTTCCTCAAAATAGTTATCTGTAATGGTAGTGTAAGGTCAGTTTTGGGGGATTATGTCCCTTATCCCCCCTTTTTAAGGGGACGACATGACGTCTTCAACCCAAACCCCAATGGTAACAATGGAACATGCATTATTCAATGCATTGCTGCTTTTCGGGCATCACAACAAGGATGGAAATGGAAACGTATAGGAAGACTTGTAGAGTCTCACTCTAGGGTTAGGAAAATGGTTAAATACGACCATTTATCCTTCCCTCTCTCATGGGAGGATATCTCTAAATTGGAGAATAGGAATAAACTCTCCATTTTTTTGTATTCAATTCACAAACATACAGACGGTGCCTATCACGTCTCTCTTTGCCGTCGCGGTAGCAGACAGTACTCAGACATAGTACCATTATTATTGTTGGGAGAGTCTCATGTAAGTCTTATTAAAGACTTGAATAGATTTTTACGGAACTTTACTCGCAGCCACAGGCGAAAGACAGTCTTCTGTAAAAGCTGTCTTTCAGAATATCAAAATTCTAGTGAGCTGAGTCATCACTCTTCTTCCTGCGACATCACTCAAAAAATGATTTATCCCCAGGAGGGGGACACCCTTCATTTTAAAAATACAGGGAAAGGTTACCCTCCATCCCACATAGGATTTTTTGATTTCGAATGCGTGTTAAGTACTGAGGATTGTCTAGGTTCTGTTACAGCAATACATAGGCCTATAGCATACAGCTATATAATTGTTGATAGGAACCACTCCGTCATTGATAAATTCACTTATTTTGGTGGGGACAGTGTCACACATTTCATGGAGCGAGTTGCCACCAAATGGGAAATTATCAGATCCAGCCTGCCCAAATATGAAATAGACATGTCTCTTGAGGATATGGTTCATTTTAGGAGACAAACTCACTGTCAGTTTTGTGAAGAGGTATTTACCCTCGCCAATTTCAAGGTTCAACATCATGATCACCTTAGGGAAAAGCTCAATTATATTGGAGCTCTATGTAATTACTGCAACCTTCGCCACAAGAATGCTCTAGAGAGTTTAGTCCTAATTGCCCACAATATGTCTTACGACATGGGCTTAATTTTGAGGGAGTTTGCCATGGGTTCAAATATTAAGAGCAATATCCTCATGAGGCAGGGGACTAAATATCTTAAGGTGGAAATAGGCAACCTTAAATTTCTTGATTCACTGGCTTTTATTACGGGCAGTCTTTCGTCCCTAGCAAAGACCCACATTGATTCAGCCAGCCCCTTAACATTCACTCACTCAATGATAGAAGGTTTACCCGAAGAGAGTCATAACCTACTCTTAGGGGGAAAACAGTTTTTCCCTTATGAATATGCCACAAAAATCAGCTGCTTTAATGATGCAACACTTCCCCCTATTGAAATGTTTTACAGCTCCCTAAACAAATCAACCATCACCTTGGAGGAATATAGGCATTCTAAATTAGTATGGGAGGCAACAGGATGTAACTCCTTAAAGGATTACCTCCTAGTTTATTTGAGGTGCGATGTAGGCTTACTAGCTGACATTTTTACTCACCATAGGGTAATTCTAAATGATATCTATTCTTTAGAAATGACTCATTACTGTAGCCTCCCGGGCTACTCCTACGACTGCTTCTTGAAAAGCAGCAAAATATCATTGGAGTTAAGTGCAGATGTCACGTTACACAATCTCTTGTCACAAAACATACGAGGGGGTTTTACAACTGCAGTTAGGAGTTACGTCAGAGCTAACAACCACTATGTCAACCCATCTTTTAACCCTCAGGAGGATAGTTCTTCTTTCTTACTATATTTAGATTACAACTCTCTTTACGGGAGTTGTATGACTAAGAAATTACCCTATGGGGGTCTAAGAAGGTTGTCATCTGATGAGATGAACTCCTTCATTAGTGAAGGGAAGATAATGACAGAACAGCCATTCTCTTCTAACAAAGGGTACTGGCTCTTAATTGACACCAAACACATAAGACCTGAAATAGCTAGACTAACAGATGATCTACCCCTTTGTTTACACCATAGGGGGATAAGTATGGAGGATATCTCACCATTTAGTAAGGGACTTCTGGAAACTAATAACATTACAAAGCTCCCTAAAAAAATATTAAGCTGGTTGGGGATCATCTCCCCAAAAAACATTATTTCATATCTCTACACCTCTTACAGCTATTTATTGAGATAGGACTTGAAGTAGAGACTATACACGCCATTTACGAGTTCCACCAGTCAGATTTTATGGCAGAATTTGTTAACACCAACGTTAACAATAGAAATGCCTCCACCAGTAACGATAGGAAAACACTATTTAAATTACTAACAAATAGTGCTTTTGGTAAAACACTATTGAACCCAGCCCGTTATGCCATTGACACCAAACTAGTGACTTCTGCTAGGGCATTTTTACGTGAGGTGAAGAATCCTCGCTTTAAACGCATGGTGCATTTAGGTGACAATAAATTATTGTCCGTCAGTTCCAGACCATTCATTAAAATTACTCACCCTAATTACATTGGGTTCCAGATTCTTGAGCTAATTTTCCTGAAACTCACTCCTTATATGATCCTACTAAGAAGGGTGTTTTAGGACTTTTAAAGTCAGAGGTTTCAGACAGACACATCCTTGAAGTTGTAGCTCTCAAGCCCAAAATGTATAGTTTGCTGTTGCATGACAATTCAAATTCCATTACGGCTAAGGGTATCCCCCGAGCTGTGCAAAGATCTTTAACACATAACCATTTTAAAGAGACCCTACACAGTAATGGAGTAGTAAATACTTTCCAATATTCCCAAATTAGGAATGTAGAAGGGCAAATTGTCTCCACCCATAATTCTAAACGAGGTTTGAGTGCATTTGATGATAAACGCTATTACCTAAATAAATACAAAAGCCTAGGCTATGGTCATCCAGACATACCACCTGAGCCCCACCCATCCGCCTCAGCCCAAGGGGTGACCGCTGGGAGTGAAAGTGATGACGTCATCGAGCCACAAGGAGAGGAAGGACAACACCATTCCAGTGAGAGTGAACACTATGACGTCAGCACCCACTAGGTGAGGAACACTATGACGTCAGCACCCCACTAGGTGAGGAACACTATGACGTCAGCACCCCACTAGGTGAGGAACACTATGACGTCAGCACCCCACTAGGTGAGGAACACTATGACGTCAGCACCCCACTAGGTGAGGAACGCTATGACGTCAGCACCCCACTAGGTGAGGAACACTATGACGTCAGCACCCCACTAGGTGAGGAACGCTATGACGTCAGCACCCCACTAGGTGAGGAACACTATGACGTCAGCACCCCACTAGGTGAGGAACACTATGACGTCAGCACCCCACTAGGTGAGGAACACTATGACGTCAGCACCCCACTAGGTGAGGAACACTATGACGTCAGCACCCCACTAGGTGAGGAACACTATGACGTCAGCACCCCACTAGGTGAGGAACACTATGACGTCAGCACCCCACTAGGTGAGGAACACTATGACGTCAGCACCCCACTAGGTGAGGAACACTATGACGTCAGCACCCCACTAGGTGAGGAACACTATGACGTCAGCACCCCACTAGGTGAGGAAGAACCACAACACACCTTTCTCCCTCTGGATGATGACACATTGTCATCATCGTCACCCCAGGAGGAGGAGGAAGACCCCACAACGGACCTGTGGGCACGGAGGAGGGGTCTAGTTAATCAATATTATGGGGGGGAATTAGATTACAACTACGTTTAAGTCACTATGTACTTTTGTTAATATATTGTATAAAACAAGTGTTATTTCTTTTCACCCTCTTTTATTTTGAGTATATATATATATCCTATATAGCCCCGGGCATATATGCATATAGTCCTGGAGGGGCCCGTTCAGTCTTGTTCGATTATATTTCCTTTATTTACCCCTAAATAATTACATGGTGTTTAAGGTAATACCCAGAGTAAGTGAAATATGGTGAGAGCACACCGTAGACTACATTTGAGGTGGGTCTATCTGGCACACCGCCTCTGATTCCATTGTATGATAAGTGGGCCTATCTGGCTCCCCGTCTCCGAGTCCATTGTTTGATAAATACCTCCCATTGTTTGTTAAGTGTCCCTATCTGGCACGGATCATACTACTCACAACATATCCAATTACATTATTACAATTGATTATAGATCTTCCAGGCACACAACAGAACTGTTCCTTTAATAAAATTTTATCCATTGCAATCCTAAGTCTATTTGCCAGCAATTTCGATATTTTTTTATAATCCTGGTTTAGCAAGGAAAGTGGCCTCCAGTTCGTTAGAATATGCAAATCACTCGTTTTAGGTATCATCTTAATAATCCCATGAGATTGTGACAAGCTAAGCTTCCTATGCCGTATGCTATATTGCACCACTTGTACAAAATCTTTACCAATGACATCCCATAGATAGAAATAAAATTCCGCTGGGAACCCATCACAACCAGGTGATTTACCCTCCTTTAAACTCTTGACCACACTCCACACCACTCGTTTATCTACATCTTCCAACAATGACGTGTTGTCATCCTGGGTTAAACCTGTGGACATTTTCCAAGGAAATACTCCCGCATACCTTGGTCTATGTCCATTTTTTTGTACAATTTCTCTAATTCACCTCAAACATAACATACAATCCCATCCGTATTTGTCATATCCGTCCCATCACCTGCTGTAATACTAGTCACAAGTGCTGTGTCCATGTTATTCTTGACTTTACTTAACAAATATGGAGAGAGTTTTTCACCATACATCATATCATTAATCTGGAGGCGAACATTGACTCCTTCAGATATTTCATCCCGCATTCTGTTAATTCTGTCCTTAAAATGGTAACTTATTC
>WNGS01028959.1:0-10581 GCA_020271785.1 Procambarus virginalis
TTTTTTCCATTTTTTCTTATTTTTTCTCAACACAATTTATACTTTAATTATGCGGACCATACATCACCTGGAGTCCTGTTTGCCTAGCCGCTTCCGCAATGTGGACATAATGATGTCCTCAAAAAATATTGTATAAAATTCAATTTTAATCCGATTTACTTTGGTTTGTTTCAAACTGCGCGCCATGAGGTTGTCTTTCTCACCACTAGGCTGCATGGTACAATAATTCATGAAAGGTGTGGACCACTTCGATCAAATAGTATTACCATTTTACCAGGAAACTCACAAGTGGACCAAAAAACAACGTTTATTTCCTGCAAATGGCATTGCATAATGCCTTTGTTTTGTACAAATACACACAACTGATCATGAGTGTCCCAAACGGGTTGCAGGTGGGTGACTGATTAAAACGGTTTATACTGGTAATGCTTCCCCCATATCATGTATTATTGCATATGTCTGTTTAGGAATTTTTTCCGATCATGTACAACCAAAAATAACTGTGTGCAACAGTATAAACTTGACAAACATAACACAGTAAAAACATTTCGTGTGTGTTTGCCGCTCACTGATATGTTCCACGTTGTTTTATATTTGGTGCTATTCTAACTTACGCTTTGTTGATTTTTTTTACCTACGGGCTCATAGAACATTCTATTGCGAACACATTGACACAAAAATGAATGACGTACATAGAATAATATGTCACGACAGTGAAATAATTATAAACTTTCAAATCTCTGTATCGCGCATGTGTCGTAGCGTCACTGATACTGGGTACAGTTCCGCCATTTCCCACACTCTTGCGGGTGGGCCGCAACCATTATTCTACGTTTATATTCATATCACCGTGTTGGGAATTTCATTGCGAGTCCATTGATACCAAAATTAACGCTGTAGAACAACTGTGGAAGTGATAACAATCCCAAGAGTAAAAACATCTTGTTGCTGTTGGGCGCTCATGGCGAGTCATCTCCGTAGTTATTTATTTGGTGCTGGTATCCCTATACCTTTCGTGACCTTTTTTACTAATGTTCTTCTAGAGAATTGTATTGCGAACACGTTGGTACCAAAATGAAATACGTAGCTAGAGAACTAAGGTCAGGAAAGTAAAAAGAGTATACACATTTTCGTTTTGACGCTTAAGGGACATCCCATCGTCATCCCTTCACCTTCGTGTGGTCTGGTCAACATACTTTAGCCAGGTTATTGTGACTCATCGCCTGCATAGAAACTGTAATTGTGGTTGATCTCGAACCCATTGATAATGTGACGATCGACGACTCGACGAATGGTCGATCTCGAATGTGACGACTTATAATGAATTTTGTAACTATATCATCAAGATTGTAACCAGTTTAGCTAAATGTATTGCGGGGTTCAGTCCCTAAGCCCATATATGTGCCTCTGTAACCATTTAGGTTACAGGGCAAAAACATAAGAACAAAGGTAACTGCAGAAGGCCTATTGGCCCATACCAGGCAGCTCCTATCTATAACAGATAAAAACTAAGTACTACCTAATTAACTCAATGTAACCTACCTAACCACCAAAATGTCAATCCATATCTTCTATTTTAAACAATGCTGTTTTGTTGACCAAATTGTATTTTTACTCTTTTCTGCAATGTTCCCCCCCCCCTTTTTTTCCATTTTTTCTTATTTTTTCTCAACACAATTTATACTTTAATTATGCGGACCAGGACATCACCTGGAGTCCTGTTTGCCTAGCCGCTTCCGCAATGTGGACATAAAATGATGTCCTCAAAAAATATTTGTATAAAATTCAATTTTAATCCGATTTACTTTGGGTTTGTTTCAAACTGCGCGCCATGAGGTTGTCTTTCTCACCACTAGGCTGCATGGTACAATAAGTTCATGAAAGGTGTGGACCACTTCGATCAAATAGTATTACCATTTTACCAGGAAAACTCACAAGTGGACCAAAAAGACAACGTTTATTTCCTGCAAATGGCATTGCATAATGCCTTTGTTTTGTACAAATACAACACAACTGATCATGAGTGTCCCAAACGGGTTGCAGGTGGGTGACTTTAACCGTTTATACTGGTAATGCTTCCCCCATATCATGTATTATATGCATATGTCTGTTTAGGGAATTTTATTCCGATCAATGTACAACCAAAAATAACTGTGTGCAACAAGTATAAACTTGACAAACATAACAACAGTAAAAACATTTCGTGTGTGTTTGCCGCTCACTGATATGTTCCACGTTGTTTTATATTTGGTGCTATTCTAACTTACGCTTTGTTGATTTTTTTTACCTACGGGCTCATAGAACATTCTATTGCGAACACATTGACACAAAAATGAATGACGTACATAGAATAATAATGTCACGACAGTGAAATAATTATAAACTTTCAAATCTCTGTATCGCACGTGTGTCGTAGCGTCACTGATACTGGGTAACAGTTCCGCCATTTCCCACACTCTTGCGGGTGGGCCGCAACCATTATTCTACGTTTATATTCATATCACCGTGTTGGGAATTTCATTGCGAGTCCATTGATACCAAAATTAACGCTGTAGAACAACTGTGGAAGTGATAACAATCCCAAGAGTAAAAACATCTTGTTGCTGTTGGGCGCTCATGGCGAGTCATCTCCGTAGTTATTTATTTGGTGCTGGTATCCCTATACCTTTCGTGACCTTTTTTACTAATGTTCTTCTAGAGAATTGTATTGCGAACACGTTGGTACCAAAATGAAATACGTAGCTAGAGAACTAAGGTCAGGAAAGTAAAAAGAGTATACACATTTTCGTTTTGACGCTTAAGGGACATCCCATCGTCATCCCTTCACCTTCGTGTGGTCTGGTCAACATACTTTAGCCAGGTTATTGTGACTCATCGCCTGCATAGAAACTGTAATTGTGGTTGATCTCGAACCCATTGATAATGTGACGATCGACGACTCGACGAATGGTCGATCTCGAATGTGACGACTTATAATGAATTTTGTAACTATATCATCAAGATTGTAACCAGTTTAGCTAAATGTATTGCGGGGTTCAGTCCCTAAGCCCATATATGTGCCTCTGTAACCATTTAGGTTACAGGGCAAAAACATAAGAACAAAGGTAACTGCAGAAGGCCTATTGGCCCATACCAGGCAGCTCCTATCTATAACAGATAAAAACTAAGTACTACCTAATTAACTCAATGTAACCTACCTAACCACCAAAATGTCAATCCATATCTTCTATTTTAAACAATGCTGTTTTGTTGACCAAATTGTATTTTTACTCTTTTTCTGCAATGTTCCCCCCCCCCTTTTTTTCCATTTTTTCTTATTTTTTCTCAACACAATTTATACTTTAATTATGCGGACCAGGACATCACCTGGAGTCCTGTTTGCCTAGCCGCTTCCGCAATGTGGACATAAAATGATGTCCTCAAAAAATATTTGTATAAAATTCAATTTTAATCCGATTTACTTTGGGTTTGTTTCAAACTGCGCGCCATGAGGTTGTCTTTCTCACCACTAGGCTGCATGGTACAATAAGTTCATGAAAGGTGTGGACCACTTCGATCAAATAGTATTACCATTTTACCAGGAAAACTCACAAGTGGACCAAAAAGACAACGTTTATTTCCTGCAAATGGCATTGCATAATGCCTTTGTTTTGTACAAATACAACACAACTGATCATGAGTGTCCCAAACGGGTTGCAGGTGGGTGACTTTAACCGTTTATACTGGTAATGCTTCCCCCATATCATGTATTATATGCATATGTCTGTTTAGGGAATTTTATTCCGATCAATGTACAACCAAAAATAACTGTGTGCAACAAGTATAAACTTGACAAACATAACAACAGTAAAAACATTTCGTGTGTGTTTGCCGCTCACTGATATGTTCCACGTTGTTTTATATTTGGTGCTATTCTAACTTACGCTTTGTTGATTTTTTTTACCTACGGGCTCATAGAACATTCTATTGCGAACACATTGACACAAAAATGAATGACGTACATAGAATAATAATGTCACGACAGTGAAATAATTATAAACTTTCAAATCTCTGTATCGCACGTGTGTCGTAGCATCACTGATACTGGGTAACAGTTCCGCCATTTCCCACACTCTTGCGGGTGGGCCGCAACCATTATTCTACGTTTATATTCATATCACCGTGTTGGGAATTTCATTGCGAGTCCATTGATACCAAAATTAACGCTGTAGAACAACTGTGGAAGTGATAACAATCCCAAGAGTAAAAACATCTTGTTGCTGTTGGGCGCTCATGGCGAGTCATCTCCGTAGTTATTTATTTGGTGCTGGTATCCCTATACCTTTCGTGACCTTTTTTACTAATGTTCTTCTAGAGAATTGTATTGCGAACACGTTGGTACCAAAATGAAATACGTAGCTAGAGAACTAAGGTCAGGAGAGTAAAAAGAGTATACACATTTTCGTTTTGACGCTTAAGGGACATCCCATCGTCATCCCTTCACCTTCGTGTGGTCTGGTCAACATACTTTAGCCAGGTTATTGTGACTCATCGCCTGCATAGAAACTGTAATTGTGGTTGATCTCGAACCCATTGATAATGTGACGATCGACGACTCGACGAATGGTCGATCTCGAATGTGACGACTTATAATGAATTTTGTAACTATATCATCAAGATTGTAACCAGTTTAGCTAAATGTATTGCGGGGTTCAGTCCCTAAGCCCATATATGTGCCTCTGTAACCATTTAGGTTACAGGGCAAAAACATAAGAACAAAGGTAACTGCAGAAGGCCTATTGGCCCATACCAGGCAGCTCCTATCTATAACAGATAAAAACTAAGTACTACCTAATTAACTCAATGTAACCTACCTAACCACCAAAATGTCAATCCATATCTTCTATTTTAAACAATGCTGTTTTGTTGACCAAATTGTATTTTTACTCTTTTTCTGCAATGTTCCCCCCCCCTTTTTTTCATTTTTTCTTATTTTTTCTCAACACAATTTATACTTTAATTATGCGGACCAGGACATCACCTGGAGTCCTGTTTGCCTAGCCGCTTCCGCAATGTGGACATAAAATGATGTCCTCAAAAAATATTTGTATAAAATTCAATTTTAATCCGATTTACTTTGGGTTTGTTTCAAACTGCGCGCCATGAGGTTGTCTTTCTCACCACTAGGCTGCATGGTACAATAAGTTCATGAAAGGTGTGGACCACTTCGATCAAATAGTATTACCATTTTACCAGGAAAACTCACAAGTGGACCAAAAAGACAACGTTTATTTCCTGCAAATGGCATTGCATAATGCCTTTGTTTTGTACAAATACAACACAACTGATCATGAGTGTCCCAAACGGGTTGCAGGTGGGTGACTTTAACCGTTTATACTGGTAATGCTTCCCCCATATCATGTATTATATGCATATGTCTGTTTAGGGAATTTTATTCCGATCAATGTACAACCAAAAATAACTGTGTGCAACAAGTATAAACTTGACAAACATAACAACAGTAAAAACATTTCGTGTGTGTTTGCCGCTCACTGATATGTTCCACGTTGTTTTATATTTGGTGCTATTCTAACTTACGCTTTGTTGATTTTTTTTACCTACGGGCTCATAGAACATTCTATTGCGAACACATTGACACAAAAATGAATGACGTACATAGAATAATAATGTCACGACAGTGAAATAATTATAAACTTTCAAATCTCTGTATCGCACGTGTGTCGTAGCATCACTGATACTCGGTAACAGTTCCGCCATTTCCCACACTCTTGCGGGTGGGCCGCAACCATTATTCTACGTTTATATTCATATCACCGTGTTGGGAATTTCATTGCGAGTCCATTGATACCAAAATTAACGCTGTAGAACAACTGTGGAAGTGATAACAATCCCAAGAGTAAAAACATCTTGTTGCTGTTGGGCGCTCATGGCGAGTCATCTCCGTAGTTATTTATTTGGTGCTGGTATCCCTATACCTTTCGTGACCTTTTTTACTAATGTTCTTCTAGAGAATTGTATTGCGAACACGTTGGTACCAAAATGAAATACGTAGCTAGAGAACTAAGGTCAGGAAAGTAAAAAGAGTATACACATTTTCGTTTTGACGCTTAAGGGACATCCCATCGTCATCCCTTCACCTTCGTGTGGTCTGGTCAACATACTTTAGCCAGGTTATTGTGACTCATCGCCTGCATAGAAACTGTAATTGTGGTTGATCTCGAACCCATTGATAATGTGACGATCGACGACTCGACGAATGGTCGATCTCGAATGTGACGACTTATAATGAATTTTGTAACTATATCATCAAGATTGTAACCAGTTTAGCTAAATGTATTGTGGGGTTCAGTCCCTAAGCCCATATATGTGCCTCTGTAACCATTTAGGTTACAGGGCAAAAACATAAGAACAAAGGTAACTGCAGAAGGCCTATTGGCCCATACCAGGCAGCTCCTATCTACAACCACCCAATCCTACTAATATACATGTCTAACCCGCGCTTGAAACAATCGAGGCAGCCCACCTCCACTACTATGAAGTTCGAAAAATAATTCCTCCACCACTATGAAGTTGAAAAAAATTAACTCTGAAGTTCGTATAGCAGGTTAAGCAAAGGCAAATCCTAAAGGTTTTTTTCAGTTATATTGAACAAAGGTTAGGAAAAGGATAGGTCCATTAAAGACCAAGACAGATCATATATTGGATTTTCGATTTTTGATATTTTGATATTTTTTGATATTCGATTTTTGTATCATCGGCAAATTTGCAAATGCTGCTACTCAAACCTTAATCTAAAATATTTATATTTATTATAAACAACAGAGGTCCCAGTCCAGAGGCTTGAGGCACTCAGCTTACAACATTTTTCCACTCTTATAACCACCCAAGCCCACTCATATACATGTCGAACCCACGTTTGAAACAATCAATCCACGTTTGGCGGTAATTTGTTCCACAAATCAACAACCCTGTTACCGAACCAGTATTTTCCCAGGTCTTTCCTAAATCTAAACTTATGCAATTTATACCCATTATTTCGTCTGGTGCTGATACTTTTAATATCCCATTTGTTATGTCCATTCATCAACTTGTAAACCTCTATCATGTCACACCTAACTCTTCGCCTTTTCAGTGAATGCAATTGGGGAATTAACTTTGTTAATTAACTATGCTGGATACGTTCAAGTGAATTTATATCAATTCTATAGTACGGCGACTAAAACTGAACTGCATAATCAAAATGGGGCCTAACCAAAGCAACAAATTGATTGATTGATAAGAATTAAGCCACCCAAGAGACAGCACGGGAATGAAGAGCTTTAAAGAGCAAGCTATAGCTGAAGAACAAAACCAGGTGTCTTGTTATTAACCCTTCGATTAATAAATCCTAGTGTACTATTTGCCTTATTACGAACATTCATGCATTGATCTTTTGGTTTAAATTCTTACTAATCATAACTCCAAGTTCCCTTTCGAAATACCCGACTTTGCAATCACAACACCATCTATCTCGTATCTTGTAACTCTATCATATATCATTACCTAACCTCAAAACTTTCCATTTATCAGCATTGAACTGCATCTGTCAACCTTTTGCCCATTTCAAAACTCTATTTAGATCAACTTGAAGAGATAGTGAGTCTTCTTCTGTGTTATTTCCCTACCGATTTTTGTATCATCGGCAAATTTGCAAATGTTGTTACTCAAACCTGAATCTAAATCATTTATATATACAGTATTATAAACAACAGAGGTCCCAGGACAGAGCCTTGAGGTACTCAACCTACAACATTTTCAAACTCTGATTTAACCCCATTTATACTAACTCTGTTGAGCGTTGAACATTTATACATCAACTCTGTTGATGTGAGCACTTAATTGGCGGTCAGTGGTGGCGCTTAATTCTTAAAAAGCAATATATACGCTCGATCGTGATTAGTTTAGTATGCGGTTTAAAGAAAAAAGAGCATATCAATGTTATATCACAGAAAACGAATTTATCATAAACTCATGTATTTGTCTTATCATATGGAAATGCATTCATATTTATAAAATAACAATATGAATAGCAAAATTTCTGTAAATCCCCTACCATGTTGGAATCTGTGGAATTAATGAGCAAATGTGCTGGCTGAAGGCCCTGAAGGAAACCACATTGGTTTCATTTTGGATACAAATGTCCATGGAGATTCAGAATGGAAATTAATTATAGTTGAACCTGCAGAGAGGAGTTTAAGAATCTGTGGTGAGAGTGATGGACACAGCCTTCACAATTATACTTCAGAGAATGTAAACATCTAAGAGTCATTAGAAATATGTGTTGAATAATAAACCATACAATGTTTGAGTTCGGGAAAACGCCATTTGTCATATATACTAGCTGTTCTTAAAGATTCACCCATTTTGCAACAGCAAGATAACTATAAGATTTTAAGGGTTGACGAATGTTAATCTTCTTGTTTGATAAACTGTGCACTCGAGACATAGTTAATAAGAACACGCCAATATAAGACAACAAAACGTTTTCAGATTCTTTCACACCACTTTCCAGCAACTTTTATAATTTATATAAATTATTTTAGGGAATAATACATAAATTATATATTTAAACATGATATTAGTGTTTAGTGGAATGCATAACGAGTCAAATTGTGTTAAAAAGAGCGATTTTTTGTAAATTTGGAAAACTACTTTTTTCTGATCATATATATAAGTAAATGGATTGTGAAGGTTTCACTCAGCAAATAAATATCATTCACAATTTATTAATGAATTTTACAAAAAACACCATAAATTTTATATTTAAACATGTAAAAACTATTTGTAATACATTAGGAACAAAATAGTTGTAGAAAAACAATTTATTATAAAACCTATGTGTTTGGATTTTTTGATTAAAAGTTTCTCAAAGGCTCTCCTGCACCATTCTCAATGTAAATCATTCCCACGCCTATGGGAAGAGATAGACGAACGTTTCCTAGATGATTTGTGTTTGCTGGGTATGAACCACTTCCCCGCCGGCACTCGGATGGTAATCTTGGGCATAGCATTTTATCAAATCACCTCATTTTTGGGGCAACACGTGAGGAACACAAATGCAAACAAGCCTGAATGGTCCCCAGGACTAGATACAACTGAAAACTCACACCCCAGAAGTGACTCGAACCCATACTCCCAGGAGCAACGCAACTGGTATGTACAGGGACGCCTTAAACCACTTGACCATCACGACCGGACATAAGGAAGTGATAGCCGAGGCTATATGAACCACTTCCCCGCCGGCACTCGGATGGTAATCTTGGGCATAGCATTTTATCAAATCACCTCATTTTTTGGGGCAACACGTGAGGAACACAAATGCAAACAAGCCTGAATGGTCCCCAGGACTAGATACAACTGAAAACTCACACCCCAGAAGTGACTCGAACCCATACTCCCAGGAGCAACGCAACTGGTATGTACAGGGACGCCTTAAACCACTTGACCATCACGACCGGACATAAGGAAGTGATAGCCGAGGCTATATGAACCACTTCCCCGCCGGCACTCGGATGGTAATCTTGGGCATAGCATTTTATCAAATCACCTCATTTTTTGGGGCAACACGTGAGGAACACAAATGCAAACAAGCCTGAATGGTCCCCAGGACTAGATACAACTGAAAACTCACACCCCAGAAGTGACTCGAACCCATACTCCCAGGAGCAACGCAACTGGTATGTACAGGGACGCCTTAAAACCACTTGACCATCACGACCGGACATAAGGAAGTGATAGCCGAGGCTATATGAACCACTTCCCCGCCGGCACTCGGATGGTAATCTTGGGCATAGCATTTTATCAAATCACCTCATTTTTGGGGCAACACGTGAGGAACACAAATGCAAACAAGCTGAATGGTCCCCAGGAATAGATACAACTGAAAACTCACACCCCAGAAGTGACTCGAACCCATACTCCCAGGAGCAACGCAACTGGTATGTACAGGACGCGCCTTAACCACTTGACCATCACGACCGGACATAAGGAAGTGATAGCCGAGTCTATATGAACCACTTCCCCCCCGGCACTCGGATGGTAATCTTGGGCATAGCATTTATCAAATCACCTCATTTTTTGGGGCAACACGTGAGGAACACAAATGCAAACAAGCCTGAATGGTCCCAGGACTAGATACAATAGAACTCACAACCCAGAAGTGACTCGAACCCATACTCCCAGGAGTAACACAACTGGTATGTACAGGGACGCCTTAAACCACTTGACCATCACGACCGGACATAAGGAAGTGATAGCCGAGGCTATATGAACCACTTCCCCGCGGCACTCGGATGGTAATCTTGGGCATAGCATTTTATCAAATCACCTCATTTTTTGGGGCAACACGTGTGGAAACAAGTGCCAACAAGCCTGAATGGTCCACAGGACTAGATACAACTGAAAACTCACACCCCAGAAGTGACTCGAACCCATACTCCCAGGAGCAACGCAACTGGTATGTACAGGGACGCCTTAAACCACTTAACCATCACGACCGGACATAAGGAAGTGATGCCGAGGCTATATGAACCACTTCCCCGC
>WNGS01028961.1:0-21175 GCA_020271785.1 Procambarus virginalis
TAATGAAACAAGTCAACTAAAAGGCTAACAATATGGCCTTACAAATATACAGTGGTACCTCGGAATGCGAGTGTCCCTGTATGCGAGTTTTTCGGAAGACGAGCAGGATTTCCTCGGAAAATATGTCTCGGAACGCGAGGGTTACCTCGGGACGCGAGTTTGTTGATACGCGTACAGGCCGACCTAGCGCGTGGTGGTTCGGCGATCGTCGCCCCTCCGCCCCTCAGTTTACCATTGTCTCGCGCTCAGTGACTACCTCGCATCAATTCTTGTCGTGGATTTTCAGTGTTTTGTTGGATTTTTGGTGATTTGACTATACAATTTGTTATTATATATCTCACCATGAGTCCCAAGAAAGCCAGTGGTAAGGATAAAGGCCAGAAAGCCCATGTGAGGATGACAATAGAGGAGAAACAAGAGATAATTCGGAAGCATGAGAACGGTACACGTGTTGTTGAACTTTGTAGGCAGTACAACAAAGCCACATCAACAATATGCACTATACTTAAGAAGAAAAATGAGATTATGAGTGCTAAAGTGGCAAAAGGAGTAAGAACAATAACGAAACAAAGACCACAAATACTTGAAGAAGTGGAAAAGTTGTTATTAATTTGGATACACGACAAGGAGTTAAGGGGAGATAGTGTTTCGGAGGCCATTATTTGTGAGAAAGCCAGGGTATTGCACGAAGACCTTCTAAAGAAAACCCCTGCAACGAGTGATGCAGAGACGAGAGAGTTTAAGGCAAGCAGGGGCTGGTTTGAAAAATTTAGAAAAAGAAGTGGTATCCATAGTGTTACAAGGCATGGGGAGGCAGCCAGCTCAGACAAACCAGCCGCTGGACAATTTATTGAGGAATTTAAAGAGTTTGCAGAGGCTGAGGGATACCTACCGCAACAAGTGTTTAATTGTGACGAAACAGGACTGTTTTGGAAAAGAATGCCTAAGAGGACATACATTACCAAGGAGGAAAAATCCTTGCCCGGACACAAGCCTATGAAAGATAGGTTTACGCTTGTGCTGTGTTCAAATGCGAGTGGCGATTTGAAAATTAAACCCTTGCTAGTGTATCATTCTGAAAATCCAAGGGTTTTCAAACAGTATAAAGTGCAGAAAACTCAAATGTGTGTGATGTGGAGGGCTAATAAAAAAGCATGGGTGACTAGGCTTATTTTTTCGGAGTGGGTGAATGAAGTGCTGTGCCCTACCATAGAAAAATATCTGCAGGAGAAACATTTGCCACTCAAAGCCGTGCTTCTCCTCGACAATGCTCCTGCTCATCCTCGAGGCTTGCAAGATGATGTGTTGCCCCGATACAATAAATTCCTCACAGTTAAATTCCTTCCTCCTAACACCACTCCTCTAATTCAGCCTATGGACCAGAAAATCATAGCGAATTTTAAGAAACTTTATGAAAGGGCACTTTTCCGAAAATGTTTTGAAGTGACTGAAGCCACAAACCTCACCCTCAAAGAGTTCTGGAAACACCATTTTAACATTTGTAGTGCTTTAAAACTCGTTGACAAAGCCTGGCAAGAAGTGACTCAAAGAACCCTGATCTCTGGCTGGAGAAAATTGTGGCCTGAATGTGTGAGAGAATTAGACTTTGAGGGGTTTGAGCCTATAAATGATGCGCCTATTGTTGAGGAAATTGTTACTCTAGGCCAGCAAATGGGCTTGGAATTGGATAGTGATGATGTGGAGGAGTTGGTGGAAGAACACAACGAAGAACTGACCACCGAAGAACTCCAAGCCCTTCAACAGGAACAGCGAGACAACGCAGCTGAAGATTCTTCAGTGGAGGAGGATGAGGCAGCAGCGGATGTCCCTTCTGCAGTATTGAAGAAGGTGTGTCAGATGTGGGAAGAGATTCAAACAATTGTTGAAAAGACTCACCCAGAGAAAGCTGTAGTAGGCCGTTGCCTTAATCTTTTCAATGACAATGTGTTGCCTTACTACAGAGAGAGCTTGCGAAGAAGGGAAAAGCAAGCTTCCATGGACAGATATGTGGTGAGAAAATCGAGCAGTGAGCCTCAGCCAGGACCTAGTGGCACTCAGATAAAACGTCCCAGGGAGTGCACACCTGAAAGGTCCTCATTGCCTGATGTGATAATGGAAGGGGACTCCCCTTCCAAACAGTAACTCCTCTCCTCCTCCCCCCTCCTCACCATCTTCCATATGCCTACAGCATTCATCAGCAAGGTAAGTAATAACTTGAACATAGTTTTGTAGGTTTATTTAGATGAATTAGGTATAAAAATTTAGTTTGATATGGGGTTTTTGGGGTAGTCAGGAACGGATTAATTCATTTCCCATTATTTCTTATGGGGAAATTCGCTTCAGAATACGAGTTTTCGGAATACGAGGCGTCTCCAGGAACCAATTAAACTCTTAAACTGAGGTATGCCTGTACTTAAATCCATTAATAAAAAACATGACCTTGAGAAGAAGTATAGGTTAGAAAGTCTCCAAAGAATTTTCAAAGAATTACTCATCATTGCTATCTAAAATAATTAGGAGAGCCAAAATTAAATACTACGAAGATAAATTTACCCACACAAAGGGCAATATTAAGAAAACATGGAGCACAATTTCTCAAATATTGGAATCAAAGAAGATTTTAAATAACAAACCAATACTCCTGTCAAATAATGATGGTCTGCTTTCAGCCTCTGACACTGCTCTTGAATTCAATAGGTTCTTCTCTTCCAATGGGTCATCCCTTGCAAATGATATTCCATCTTCCAGTATTAATATTCAGGACTATCTTACAGGTAACTATCCAGTCTCTGTACCTAATGCCTACTAATTCCACTGATGTTACTGACATAATCCTTTCCCTTAAAACCAAGTCTAGTGCCCTTGAGGAGATACCAACTCTTATTTACAAAAAAGCCTCCAGATTTTTAGCTTTTGCCATTGCATTGCTCTTCAACAAGTCACCTGAACTACAAACCTTTCCAGATATTCTAAAAAAAAAGCGAGAGTAACCCCTGTCCACAAATGTGGTGATCCCACTGATGTTAACAACTTCAGACCTTTATCAATTCTGCCAAACTTGTCAAAAATATTTGAAAACTAATCTATAAGCAGCTTTATTCTTATCTAGCCAAACTCAATATACTTAGCTATTGTCAATATGGCTTCAGACCCCAAAAAAGCACTAACGATGCACTTATTAGTATGATTAACTTGATACATACACCTCTTGATAAAAATGAGTTCCCTGTTGGGTTATTTGTAGACCTGCATAAGGCTTTTGACACTGTAACCACCAAAACTTCTTCTTAAATTACAACATTATGGAGTCAGAGGTCACTGCAGTACATTAAGTCTTACCTTACTGACAGGCTCCAGTATGTTTCTGTGAATAATTCAATTTCTCCCACTCTACCCATCAACATTGGTGTTCCCAGGGCAGCATACTTGGCCCTCTCCTCTTTCTCATCAACATTAATGACCTTCCAAATGCCTCCCAACATCTCAAACAATCCTATTTGCTGACGACACGACCTTCATTTACTCCAGTCCTGACCCCCTTGCTCTAAATGTCACAGTGAATACTGAGCTAAATAAAGTCCATCACTGGCTAACTGCCAACAAACTCACCCTCAATATTGACAAAACTTTCTATATTTTGTTTGGCAATAAATCCTCAAATCAAATAAATCTCAGGATTAACAATACCCAAATTTGTAACACAGTAGATGGCAAATTCCTTGGCGTTGTCATTGACCGCAAGCTGAATTTCCAGGGACACATTCTAAATATATCAAAAAAAGTTTCAAAAACTGTTGCCATTCTTTCTAAGATCAGATATTATGTACCTCGCCCTGCCATGGTGACACACTATTACTCTCTCATCTATCCTTATCTCAACTATGGTATTTGTGCTTGGGGTTCTACTACCCTAAATCATTTACGTCCTCTAATTACTCAACACAAAGCTCCTATTAAGACAATATCTAACTCTGGCTCCAGACATCACTCGGTACCCTTACTCAAATCTCTGAATATGTTAGATATTAAGTCACTGCACATCCTCTCATGTGTATTTAATATATATATAAAATGCTGAACTGTAATGTCAATCTGGACCTTAAAAGCTTCCTAGAAGGTTGTAACAGATCCCATGAGCACCACACTAGAAACAAATATCTACTTGATATTCCAAGAGTACAACTTAGTCAAACTAGAAATGCTTTACAAATCAAGGGACCCAGAATGTGGAATGACCTTCCCAATTATGTTAAAGACTGCATGTACCTCTCCCAACCAGTTTAAGATTAAAACTAAGTGCTACCTAATTAACTCAATGTAGCCTATCTCACCCCTAAATGTTAACCCATGATAACTGGTTGATGGGGTTCTGGGAGTTCTTCTACTCCCCAAGCCCGGCCCGAGGCCAGACTTGACTTGTGAGAGTTTGGTCCACCAGGGTGTTGCTTGGAGCGGCCCGCAGGCCCACATACCCACCACAGCCTGGTTGGTCCGGCACTCCTTGAAGGAAACAATCTAGTTTCCTCTTGAAGATGTCCACGGTTGTTCCTGTAGTATTTCTGATCTACGATTTTATACAATGCTGTTTGTTGACCAAATTGTATTTTTGTTTTTTTTCTGCCATGTTTCCCCCCCCCCTGTTTTCATTTTTTTCTTATTTTTTCTCAACACAATTTATACTTTAATCTCAATTAGTATTAAGTTTTAGTCTTAGTGTTTTTCCTGCCCGAAACGCTTTGCGTAATAGTGGCTTTAGGCATTGTGTGTACTAGCTGTATCTATAAATCCATCAACGTTTGTATCTTACCCTGTATGTATGCACTTTACCTGAATAAATATTTGTATTTGTATTTGGTTTAGCCGGATAAAATATCAGAGCCGGTTAATTTGCTGCCGATGTTACACTATCTGGACAGTCAGCCGGATAATCATGGAATTGTCCGTATATGAAAACCATGAGGCAGGCCGTACCATATTAATCCCGTCTGCCTGTGGCTCGAGGCGCATGGTGTAGAAGGGGGTGGGGTGGGTGGGTGGTGTCGGGAGGGAGGGGGGGGAGCATTGGGAGGGACCACCTGGGGGGATAAGGATTGAATGGGGGAGCGTCCTATACACTACAGTACAGGAATTACCATCGATTTTAGAACAATTCATCATAGCCAAAGTCAAAAGAAATACTAGTAATTATGTAATAAAAATACCATACAAGTTTCCTAAAAACAATTTGCACAGGCTGAAGTTTCCTTCAAAAAATTTTTTTTTTCCTGCTGGCAGACGTGCCTTCTCCCTGCCCCGACTGGACCCGTCCAGGCCTGGTCAAGCCATGTGCTCTCTACCCTCGTGTTACACCACAGTGCTGCGCCATTAGTGAAATATTTTTTTTAATAACTTTTTTATTTTCATAGTAACTTTGAACATTTTTGACCAAGACTATGTCTGGTAGCAGCATGAATCATTCTGGAGATGTTAAGAGGAAGAAGGTTGTCCTAACAATTAAGGACAAGCTATGTGTTATACAACTTTGTGAAAATGGCCGGTCGACCTCAAGTGTTGCCAAGGAATTTAATATAGGCACTAGTACTGTTTCTGATATAAGGAAACAAAAAGAGAAACTTATAAAATTCATTTCAACCTGTAAAAGTGAAGGTGCAAGCACTAGCAGAGGGTGTGGTAGAAAGACTATGAAAACTTCGACGCATGTACAGTTGGAGGAGGCTATGTACAAGTAGTTTGCTGAGCACTGCACAGCTGGCCTGACAATTCGTGGCCAGAAATACAAAATGCTGCAAGCAGGTTTGCTGCAAGCCTTGGAATAAAGGATTTCGAAGCGAGTGAAGGGTGGGTTGCAAGGTTCAAGGGTAGGCACAATATTGTGAAGAGGAAAATTTTCGGTGAAAAATTGAGTGCAGATGAAAGCAGTGTACTGTAGAACCATTTAAACAGAAATTAAGCGCATACATTGTGGCAAATAATTTATATTCGTATCAAATTTATAATGCAGATGACTGAGTTGTATTGGAGGAGTTTACCAGAAAAGTCTCTAGCAATGAGGAGTGAGGGTTGTGTGCCAGGACGTAATGTCAACAAGGACAGGCTCTTGGCCATGATGTGTGCGAATGCCGACGGTACAAACAGAATCAGGTGTGCAATTGTTGGCAATTCTAAGAAACCAAGAGCCTTGCATGGACAGACTGCCAGTCAATAAATAAATAAAATAAATAAAAATATTATACGTGTAATAAATATTAATATTATAAGTGCCGGACAAACCGGGCTCACGGACCAACCAGGCCAACTTAAAATTATCTGTTGATTTGAGAAACATTCCAGTACAATAAGTCACATGACTGTGCATACAGATGATAAACTTCGTGAATGTCCTGAGTGTGGCAAGGGATTCAATCGTCTGCGACTTATAAAAACTCACAGGATTGTGCATACAGCTGATAAACCTCCCGTGTGTCATGAGCGTGGGAAAGGATTCAGATGATGCATTGCAGATGGTGCATTCAGATGATGAATATTACCTAGTTCCTTCATCTGGGAAGAATGAAGACATATTGGTGCATTCGGATGATAAATAGTACCTAGTTCAATTGATCAGTAGACTGTATATCATACTAACAATAAACATACAACCCCCAATGAATTTTCCAGTGAGGTTTGATAGAAATTTACTTCAGGACACATACTAGAAAAAGTTTACAAGTTACAAATAACAATTTTTGTTTGTGTGAATTTTTTGGTGGATAATATACATTTATACACTAAAGGGACCTAGCCATATTTATTCTTAAACGTCTTCAAACTGATATTACTTTGAAATTTAACAATAAAAACAAGCATTTTTACTATTAACACTTAAAAACAAAAATTGGTAGAATTTTTCAACTAATATTATTGCAAACCCTTTTGATTGGTTTTGTTATAAAGTTAAAGTTCAATATAGTAGGCTAAGCTAAGCTTTGCTAAGCTAGAACAGAGGATTTTTGGACTTGTAGATTTGTAAACCTCATCCTGTAAACATTCATGTTTCTACATGTTAAACAAGCTACGAGGATGAGGGAAGGGGATGTTCCCTCCATTCTGGATGTTATATTTACAAGGAAAGAGGAAGAGATATTTATCATTCAGTACCTCCCTCCTTTGGGTAAAAGTGACCATGTCTTTTTGGGAATAAAGTATGCAATGCATTCTAATCTGTTAGAAAATAAGCTTGAAGCAGTTGAAAAACCTGATTTGTGGAGAAGTCATTATGGGGAACTCAGATATTTCCTTAAGGAATTTGACAAACACTTGCTGTTATGACATGAAGTAAATGAGATGTATGTCAAGTTTTGTGAAATATATGATAAAGGCACAACAAAATTTATTCCAAAGGAGAGATGCAGAACTAGGAAAAGGGGATTTGTTTGTAGATGTCATCTGGATTTTTCCGAGTTTTGAAGTTTCCGTGATATTTTCTATTTTGATCAAAATATGTATAATGTTAATGTATTTTGATAAATGAGCTTTCCTGTCTACTTAGGTAATGATTCCAAAGATCGTCCTTCCTTTCCTCCCTGGAATCTGGATGTAGCAGGTGCTCAATTGTCAAAAGTGAAAAATTTGGTTTGTCATCCGAATGCACCATATCGGTAATTTTAATAATATTTTAAAAATAGTAAATGGCACTATTCTTGCAAAATCATTACAAGATCTATTATTCTAATAGGGGTTTGATAAAATACAGTAGAATGCCTACTGGTTCTACCTGTAATAGGGTTTGATACAGTAGATTATGGATATACTGTCTCCACTCGATCATCCGGACTATATGGGAAGAACCCCCAGCCGGATTATCACATTTTTCGGATAATGGTACTTTTTCACCTACGAGTCCAAAAGTGACCATTTCCAACTATTTTTATACTACAAACAACATAATTTGAATTGCCTTGCCACATATAATTATTAAATATTCAACTAGAAACCTCAACTTACCTTGTTGGTGTTCGTCTTCTTGATTGATGCCACACATCTTGAAGTTAAGAATTGTTAACAATTTACGTAACCTATACTAACACAACACTAAAATTAACACTTAAAATTACTGTACAGTTCATTAAGCAAAGTTTGTTTTGACTGCCAGCTGCTGAAGCCTCACTGGTTGAAGGCATTTGGCTTGCCTGTGGCGCCTCACTTGTTAAAGGCGCTGGCTTGCGCCTCACTTGTTGAAGCGCTTGCATACCCTCACTTGTTGAAGGCGCTTGGCTAGCCTGTGACACCTCACTTGTTAACCCTTACACTGCTAAGGGGTCCTGGGGACATTTACACCCCTGTGCGCAAGAAAAAAAAAATTCAAAAAATTTTTTCGTCTTCTAAACACGTTAATTTGTGTCCCCTGAGCACGGGAAAAATAACAAAAAAATCGTAGGTGACATATTTTGGGCGCAATTGACCGAGGAAGTCTGGCAAAAAGTGGGCGTTGACAGAGCGGTCGTCAGGGCCGGTCAGCATCACCCGCGCTGACAGATGGGAGTTGCCACAAAGATATTATTACCTAATTGTTTCAATGTCTCTGATTGATTTTTTTATATTTTTTTTGCAGTAATATTATTCAATAGTGTGTATTGTAATATATTTATATAATAAAAGTGGTGAATAATCGCTATACTCAAAAGTATAGTGTGTATATTTGTGATTCTATTATTATGTTTATAAAACAATAAGCAAACAGTTTTACTGCTATTACACTCTATACACAGGTTTTATGTAAGTATCTGCATGTTTTGGTCACCATAACGAACCACTAAGTTGGTATTGAGAGTCGAAAAGCAACGATGAGTTACCGCCACACACCAGCCAGCCACTCGCTGCCACTCCCTCAACACACGCACTAAACTTTCTTCCCCAACAATACCATTTGTGGTGTTATTGCACTATATACAGACGTTATATATAAGTATGTATATATTTTGTTCACCACAACTGTACAGCTAAGCTGATATAGTTAGTTCAGGCACTAAGAGTCGTCGCTATACACAGCTGGAGGCTGGCGGCTCCCTCACTCTTTCAAGGTCACACGCACTAAACTTTCTCCCACAACAATACTGTTTGCAGTGTTATTACCCTATATACACATATTATATATAAATATCTGCATGTTTTATGCACCGTAACTGTACACCTAAGCTTGTAGTGCGCCCAAAGAGCATAGTAGAAACTCTCTGAACAGCTAGACAAATCGTGCAGACGACGTCACCTCCGTCACCCAAATGGCTCCTCCGTCACCCAGATGGCTCCTCCCAGCATAACCCTTTTGCTGTTATTACACTAATACACACATTATATATAAGTATCTACATTTGTGTTCACCATAGAGAACCTCTGAGCTGGTATGGTGAATGTAAACAATAACAGGTGGCCACACAGTCAGTAAACGATGCTGTCTCCCTCCGTCTCTCAGCATCACTCCTCCTACAGCGCTAATTATTACAACAATCCTGCTATTATCACAACCCTGGTTATTTATATCACAGTCAGGGGTCATCTGTAATATTGTCATCGCTAAATAATAACAATTATAAATTTATTTTGACATTTTTCGGCGATGCTGTGGTCACAAGCTGAACAGCAATGCTGCTCGCTCATGCTGCGTGCGCCAGCCTTGGTTGCTCCAACAGTAATGTGCCTCTCACACCTGAGAATATTGCCCACGATTTTTTTTTTAAATTGCGTCTGTTTACAAGAGCCCAGAGGAAGCTAATGTGAACCCCGTGTAGCCGCGGGCCATTTGAATCAGGCGTGGCACCCTATGGCGTATATATACGCCATGCGCACCGTGGGACATGTTACTCAGGGCATATATATACGCCATGCGCAGTTTAAGGGTTAAAGGCGCTTGCTTGCGCCTCACTTGTTGTAGGCGCTTGGCTTGCCTGTGGCGCCTCACTTGTTGAAGGCGCTTGGCTTGCCTGTGGCGCCTCACTTGTTGAAGGCGCTTGGCTTGCCTGTGGCGCCTCACTTGTTGAAGGCGCTTGGCTTGCCTGTGGCACCTCACTTGTTGAAGGCATTTGGCTGCCTGTGACCCCTCACTGGTTTAACAACACGTAACTTGTCTTTAATTGCCAGGACAACCTTCTTCCTCTTAACACCTCCAGAACGATTGATGCTGCTACCAGATATAGTCTTGGCCAAAAACGTTCAAAGTTACTATGAAAATAAAGTTATTTCAAAAAATATTTCACTAATGGTGCAGCACTGTGACGCTGCACTGGTTGAGGTGTATAACAGTAACTTGTCTTTAATTGTTAGGACAACTTTCTTCCTCTTAACACCTACAGAACGATTGATGCTGGTACCAGACATAGTCTTGGCCAAAAATGTTCAAAGTTACTATGAAAATAAAAAAGTTAATAAAAAAAAATATTTCACTAATGGCGCAGCACTGTGTATAACACGAGGGACAGACGCACATAGGTTGACCAGTGTTGGACGGGTCCACTTGGGGTGGGGCAGCTATAGCACCTTATGTAGGCCGCCAGGAGAAAAAAAACTCAATATTTTTTTAAGGAAACTTCAGCCTGTGCACATTGCTTTTAGAAAACTTATTTATTTGTTATTACATAATTACTAGTACTTATTTCATTTGTTTTTGGCTATGATTAATTGTTCTAAAATTAATGGTAATTCCTGTACCCAGGTGGTCCCTCCCGACGCTCTCCTCCCACCCTCCCGACACCACCCACCAACCCCACCCCCTCCTCCACCATGCGTCTAGAGCCACAGACGGGATTAATACGGTATGGCCGAATGTTCATCTGGCCAAACCAGCTTTAATCCGGTTCCTGTGGCCATTTTGGCCGGATATTGTGATAATTTTATTCGATCACGATTTTGGCCGTATAAGGGCGTTTTCCGGATGTTCGAATCCCGGATAATCGCAGGGTTACAGTATTGTAATAAAATGCTCCTATTGTTAAGAAACACTTTTTTAAAGAGTGTAACAATCGAGGCTTGTTGTAAAAATTATCCAGAATGGTTATCTACACAAGGGAGAATGGGAAGCTGGACCCGCGTGGGAGCATCCCCCAGGGAATTAGCGGTGGAAATAACCTGACGCCTTTGTTCGTATAATGAATCATTCTGTAGTATTCACTTATTTAGAGAAATTAACCTTCAGTCAGTTTTGCATTCAAATTGTATTGTATAGTATTACGGCTTATAAAATCAAGAGTATTCTAATAATTAGAAGAAAGAGTTTAAGTCACCATCAGTGACGTCACGAGCAAGAACTAGGCCTCTAAGGCGGAGGGACCTGGCGGTCATAAGTCACCAGTTGCCATGTCCTCTATTTTTCTCAAAGGTCAAACAGCTATTTTGTAATTGGGAATAGCTCTTCCTTAAGATGTTTGTGTAATTTAACTTCAGTACAATAAATCAATCAATCTGGATAATTCAGTACGACAGAGGTTAATTGTTATAACTTAAACTTTGCTAAGTAACTCGGTAAGCTATGCGGAACAATACAATCTGGGCTCCTGGAGAGAGGAGCATCTGAGAGAGAAAAAGATCAGTGTGGTTTGAGTAGCAGCTAGGGCAGGTGGCCTCCCCATCATCGGCCTCCCGACAGCACGAACATCCTAGCTGGTCGCCCAAGGTAAAGTTGCTTGGAGTTTCTTAGGGATAGTCCACTCATTGCCTCAAATGTTCACTTAGGGAGTGTTCAGTTAGGGAGTGCTCAATTATTTAGATTTTGCTTAATTTTTGAATAAATTAATTAGTTAATGTGCATTTTTTATTATTTCCATTTTCTTTTGTATTTTTGTGAAATTGTCCTTGTCACGGGGTCCCCACGTGGCCGAGTTGAGGTGGACGCCTATGCTCCTCGAATCCGAGTATATCATTCACATCCAATCAGGATTATCATCCCTGTTGATTTTAATTAACTCCACACATAAGATCCAAGGGTATTTAGGTTTACTAGTGGGGATCAAGCCCCAAGGTTGATTGTTTAGTGTGATCGAACCAGATCTCGATCACTGCTCACTTTGGTTACTGATCTGGTGGTGGCGGCGGAAAGGAGATCCTAGAAATTTTGCTAGAAGTCTATTTTCACGTCATACGGGTTGTAGAAACTCAAGTCGGTAAATCGTCTTGAGACCACGTGGCGTGGAGTCGGCTCGAGTAAAAGTCTTGGGGTCCCTTGGTTAAGAACTAAAGTAAAGAATACGGGTAAAGAGAGAAAAGGGGGGTAGAAGAAGAGAGAGACCCCCACCCGTGTACGTATTTTGTAATGAGCAGCTCTGAAAATCAGTTGATTGCAGATAATGCTACATAATACACTTAATGTGTGTATGTTACCACAAGTGAGGTATATAATGGTATTTATGAGTAAGATGTAACTGTGTCTTTGACACTGATAAAATTAAGTACTATGGTTTTATATACTGATAATTAGCTAAAAATATATACTGAACAAGTAAATAAATTATGTTACCTTGCACCTAGATCCACCAAGCCTGTATGGTGTGCGTTTCAGTACTTCGGAAATCTGGAACGATGTGGAATCTCTTATCTGCAATGAAACAATACATATTATTGCACTTACCAAAAAATGGATGAATGTAGAAAATAGAGAACTATTAGCTGAATATCAAATAAATGGATTTAATCTATTTCACACAGATAGATGTATTAGACAAGGAGAGGGAGTAGCCATGTATGTTAGGTAATATTTGAAATGTAGTCTCGAAAAGAATACATTTCAACAGAAATGTGCCACACCAGTCACAAGACTGAACCTCATCGAGGCCAAACGTCTAAATGAGAGCATGAACGAGTAAGAAATAATTTTTTAACACCAGGCATCATACACACAATGAATGCACCTGCAGACACACAACGAGCACTATCAACATAGCAAAGATTACTCCATAAACTAAAAATCATTAAATATGATTGACAATGAGATGAAATAATGCACAGTATGTCAATTTTGTGATTTTTTTTCATTACTGAACTAGGTTTTCAATGCTTACATTTGTTATCCTTGGCATTCTTTGCTTCATATCTGAAGCTTCGTTTTAAGTTTCCACTTCAGACGTGTCTTCCGCAGCTATGCATCTCCAGTTTGCAGCATCAAAATCATCTGTAATAACTGAATATAATTAATAATATATCAGTGCGATATATATTTATCTTTACCTAATAGTAGTGAACACTAAGAAATAACATAAATCAGCTTTCTAAAGAGATGTTTAATAATACAACACACATGATTTGAAACTTATAACTGGGTTAAGTACTTTGCACATAAGTCTCAAGGAGCCTTTAGGAAACCCTGCTTGTGATTAAAATATTATGCTGTTTTTATATGCTGTATGTGCAACACAGTACCTCGCCTTTCCATACACCAGTACTGGCCCTCACCTCTCAATACACCAGCACTGGCCGTCACCTCTCAATACACCAGCACTGGCCGTCACCTCTCAATACACCAGCACTGGCCGTCACCTCTCAATACACCAGCACTGGCCGTCACCTCTCAATACACCAGCACTGGCCCTCACCTCTCAATACACCAGCACTGGCCCTCACCTCTCAATACACCAGCACTGGCCCTCACCTCTCAATACACCAGCACTGGCCCTCACCTCTCAATACACCAGCACTGGCCCTCACCTCTCAATACACCAGCACTGGCCCTCACCTCTCAATACACCAGCACTGGCCCTCACCTCTCAATACACCAGCACTGGCCCTCACCTCTCAATACACCAGCACTGGCCCTCACCTCTCAATACACCAGCACTGGCCCTCACCTCTCAATACACCAGCACTGGCCCTCACCTCTCAATACACCAGCACTGGCCCTCACCTCTCAATACACCAGCACTGGCCCTCACCTCTCAATACACCAGCACTGCCCTCACCTCTCAATACACCAGCACTGGCCCTCACCTCTCAATACACCAGCACTGGCCCTCACCTCTCAATACACCAGCACTGCCCCTCACCTCTCAATACACCAGCACTGCCCCCACCTCTCAATACACCAGCACTGCCCTCACCTCTCAATACACCAGCACTGCCCCTCACCTCTCAATACACCAGCACTGCCCCTCACCTCTCAATACACCAGCACTGCCCTCACCTCTCAATACACCAGCACTGGCCCTCACCTCTCAACACACCAGCACTGGCCCTCACCTCTCAATACACCAGCACTGGCCCTCACCTTTCAATACACCAGCACTGCCCCTCACCTCTCAACACACCAGCACTGCCCCTCACCTCTCAATACACCAGCACTGGCCCTCACCTCGCAATACACCAGCACTGCCCCTCACCTCTCAATACACCAGCACTGGCTCTCGCCTCTCAATACACCATCACTGCCCTCACCTCTCAATACACCAGCACTGGCCCTCATCTCTCGATACACCAGCACTTTCCCTCACCTCTCAATACACCAGCACTGCCCCTCACCTCTCAATACACCAGCACTGGCCCTCACCTCTCAATACACCAGCACTGGCCCTCACCTCTCAATACACCAGCACTGGCCCTCACCTCTCAATACACCAGCACTGGCCCTCACCTCTCAATACACCAGCACTGGCCCTCACCTCTCAATACACCAGCACTGCCCCTCACCTCTCAATACACCAGCACTGGCCCTCACCTCTCAATACACCAGCAATGGCCCTCACCTCTCAATACACCAGCACTATAGCCAGCACCAGAATCTAATAATATAATAAAATATAAGTGTTTACTTACGATAATATTTGCCTGATTGCATGAAGCGTTTGTCCTCTTGCTGACTGTACGGACCACAAAACGGCCGCTTTGTTGATACTGGCGGCGGCTGACGCTGTGACATCACAGGTGAGGGACGCTTTGCGCATTAGTCAATCGTCGCTTGAACCCGTCGTAAATAGTTTTGTTATTTATTTGTATTTATTTATATATACAAGAAGTTACACTGGAGGTTAACAGAGAATATAGAAAATAAGTTGAATTAACATTCTTGTAAAGCCACTAGCACGCATAGCTAGCGTTTCGGGTAAGTCTTTAAACTAACAGAATTATTTTTGATAAATTAACAGTAAAATTGATAAAAAATGTTAGCAGGTATTTTATAGCTTTTCTTTACAGGTACAGATAATTTTAAGTAAAATAATTACAGTAAAATCAACACAAATGTTTACAGGTAATTTGAAGAAATTTTGACACAAAATTTTTTTCAATTTCTTTTCTTTATTATGCACCCCATACCCATCCCGTGGGCGGTGGTGTAAAGGATTACAGAGGCACATAATCGGTTCAGGAACTGAACCCTCTAGTTCGTTTAGCTAAGCAAATAACAATGTTTGACGCTAGTTACAAAATTATCAATGTTGTATACACATGTACACACCCTCATACATACATACCTTACCTTGAGTATACCTTGAGGTACTTCCGGGGCTTAGCGTCCCCGCGGCCCGGTCATCGACCAGGCCTCCTGGTTGCTGGACTGATCAACAAGGCTGTTGGACGCGGCTGCTCGCAGCCTGACGTATGAGTCACAGCCTGGTTGATCAGGTATCCTTTGGAGGTGCTTATCCAGTTCTCTCTTGAACACCGTGAGGGGTTTGTCAGTTATGCCTCTTATGTGTAGCGGGAGCGTGTTGAACAGTCTCGGGCCCCTGATGTTGATAGAGTTCTCTCTCAGAGTACCTGTTGCACCTCTGTTTTTCAACGGGGGTATTCTGCACATCCTGCCATGTCTTCTGGTCTCATGTGATGTTATTTCTGTGTGCAGGTTTGGGACCAGCCCCTCTAATATTTTCCATGTGTAAATTATTATGTATCTCTCCCGCCTGCGCTCAAGGGAGTACAGATTTAGGCTCTTTAGTCGGTCCCAATAGTTTAGATGCTTTACCGAGTGGATTCTAGCAGTAAAGGATCTCTGCACGCTCTCCAGGTCAGCAATTTCTCCAGCTTTGAGAGGGGCTGTCATTGTACAGCAGTACTCCACTCTAGAGAGCACAAGCGTTTTGAAAAGTATCATCATCGGTATAGCATCTCTAGTGTGAAAAGTTCTTGTTATCCAACCTGTCATTTTTCGTGCAGTTGTGACGGCCACTTTATTGTGTTCTTTAAAGGTAAGGTCTTCCGACATAAGTACACCCAAATCTTTTACATTGCCTTTTCGTGCTATGTTATGATTTGTCTGGGTTTTGTACGTGGTTTCCGTTTTTATATTTTCATTTTTTCCATAGCGCATGAGCTGAAACTTATCTTCGTTAAACACCATATTATTTTCTGTAGCCCATATAAAGACCTGATCTACATCTGACTGGAGGTTTGCCGTGTCCTCTATGTTGCCTACTCTCATGAAGATCCTGGTGTCATCTGCAAAGGATGATACAGTGCTATAGGTTGTGTTCTTGTCTATGTTCGATATGAGGATGAGAAAAAGTACTGGAGCAAGCACAGTACCCTGAGGGACTGAGCTCTTGACGGTTGATGGGCTGGATTTTATTTTGTTGACTATTACACATTGGGTTCTGTTGGTCAGGAAATTGTAGATCCATCTGCCTATTTTTCCGGTAATTCCTTTTGAGCGCATTTTATGTGCAATAACACCATGGTCACATTTATCAAAAGCTTTTGCGAAATCTGTGTAAATTACATCAGCGTTATGTTTGTCTTCCATAGCATCTAATGCCATATCATAGTGGTCCAGCAACTGCGACAGGCAAGAGCGCCCTGTTCTGAAACCATGTTGTCGGGGGTTATGGAGATGCTGTGATTCCATGTATTTTGTGAGCTTACTTCTTAGCACTCTCTCAAAAATTTTAATGATGTGCGATGTTAACGCTATCGGTCTGTAATTTTTTGCCTCTGCCTTATTTCCTCTGTGGGAGTATGTCTCCCAAGATGCTCCCACAGCCGACTTGAATGGCTCATTGCAGTGCACAGTGCACTGATCTTGTGCACAAAGCCTATTTCCCTTAATCCTGGATAGTTTCCTGGCATGTTGGGTATCTCCAGAATGCCCACTTAACCAGGAACACTTTTATGATACGTAGGCCGCCGTATGTCTAGGCAGGAAGTAGATACAGGGAGCTAAGTATACTTGCTACCAAAGGGTCAGTGAGTACATGGCTGGTGCCCGCTGAGACAGAGGGGAAGGCGCCAGCAGCGTCTGACCTCTGGGGTCAACCGGCGCGATGCGGAATAACAGCTATGACGTGTTCATGACGTCACTCCTGCTACTGCTCATCGAACGAGCTAATATGATTGGTTCCCGCTCATTTGCTGCAATGCTATTGGTCAAATTGTAACTCCTTTTGTGTTGTGTGCCACGAGATGCCCGGCACCCTTGCAAACTCATTCACGTGAGAGAGACCATACGAAGAGGACGTGTTCTGTTCTACCGGCCAATAGACTGATCACCGTCTATCCCTCACCGTCAAGTTAACTCAGCGTCTTTGCGATATACCACACACTCGCCAGAATCACGAGTGGGAATATATTGTTTAGAAGCCTAAAGTGACAAATCTCCAGAGCGAAACAGACTGGTATCAGGTAACCCCTGGTGACAAAGATCGTCGTGAGTGACTTAGAGTGAACTAAGGCAGTGCCGCCGCCTAAGTAACCTGTGTGTGTGACCTTACCACAGTGTAAGTGTACCTGCATGGTGTACCACAGCAGCCGCCAGCCGCCACTCATCCTGAGCGTGTACCTCAGTACCTCGAGCGCCCGCCGCTGGCTGTCGCCAGCCGCCGCCGCCCTCACTCCTACGTGACGTCACCACCGCCAGTGCCAGTGTGTGCGCGTGTGTCTGTCTGTTAAGCATACAGCACGCCCTACTCACGAAATCATCTCAAGATACTGCGAGTACCCTCCGTGTCTACGAGCGAAACCAGCTATCAGGCCACCTACGAGTGCTTGTATAAACGAGTCTGAGTGAGTGCGTAAGGAAAGGTACCTTATCTGTAAGTACAAGATCTTGTCATTGTTTTATTGTGTCTGTGTTGATCTGAGGGATCAACCACAGTTCTCACCTTCTTATACCTGTCGCAGGTTATAGGTGAATCGACGGTGAATGCGTGTTTATCTGTGTGGTATCACTGCATTTCACTCGTCTGTGAATGTGAGCTTCACATACACCACACATTTAGTATTGTGTGATTATTATTGTGTTTATTGCATATCATCATTACCGAGTATCCGGTTGGAACTCTTGTGATCCCTTTGCATACCGGCAGTTAGGTTGCCGTGTTAATGATTGGCTGTCAACTGTGTTAAGTTAGGTGTTTCTCCACGAGTGGATACGAGTCGATTAGCCAGACGTCAAGAGTCTCGCTAATGCAACCATAGCTTTGCTGACGCCAATCGAAAGTAAATCAAGCACCCTGTGTATTAGTGGTTAAGTTAGTAAATAAACTACTGTTAAGCTTTATGCGGTGTTTCCGTTGAACCACTTCTGAATACTGCCAATATTACTCAAGCCTTCAGCTCTAAGTGTCTTCAACACCGAGTTGCCTGTAAGTCACTAAACTATAAATTTGATGAGGACCCTAGGAGTCCCTTAAAGTGTTACATCATTGAGGAGATTCCAACGACCAACGTGGAGCAGGACCAGGTGAGGCTAGTCTGAGAAGAGACCCACAAGGACTCTAACTCGACCTTGCTCCCAGGCCCTGTACGGTTGCTCTCGTATTTTCTATTTTGCTAATTCCGACAGCTTCGTGAAGCGTCTGCCACATGTACATTGGCGACGTACGCATTGCAGTCGTGACAGCAAAAAAAAGAAAACCCCCACATCTGGCGCCCAACGTGGGGCTTAGTTGGAACCTATGAGCTAGGTTATACAGTAAAATTTCGCACTTAAATTTTCCCTGAAAATTCAAAAGTGACGAGCAGTATTCAGAGGATGTTTAACACCCTGTTAGGTACACACACCACCAGTATGTCTGAGTGTGGAATGTACAAACAGCGCTACCTGCATCTTCACTTGGCCTTGACCGCTCGTAGACCTGACGACTACGACACTCTTACTGAACAAGAGTGTAAGGAACGAGTGGAACAGCACATGAGGGCCGTGGAAGAGGTGATGCTACAAGCACACATGCAGGGTAGTGCTGAGGTGGCGTGCACGAGTCTCATCACACTGGATGAAGCTATCGGTGGTGAGACCCCAGTGAGAGATAACACAGTGGGAGAGACCCCAGTGAGAGACAACTTGGAGGTAGAGACCCCTGTGGGTGACGTCACCGAGAATGATGTCACTAGAATCACGCGCGCTGCGGAAGAAAACGGAGTCACGCGGGAATCTAACCCTTGCAATACTCCGTTGGGGGGATTCTATGGGGAAGAATCTCGGCCCAAAAGGTCCTTGTGGACGACACCAACTCAAAGAGTAGGTATTACAGGCTCGCAATTATTCACCTTAGAGGAATACCGTAACCAAGTTAGGGAGTTGGGATTCGAAGGGAATAAAGTAGCAGAGCAAGCTATGAAACTCTGGACTGATCAGCAGGACAGAGAAAGTAAACTGTGGACTGATCAGCAAGAGAGAGAAAACAAACGCTGGACTGATCAGCAGAACCGAGAAAGTACTGAACGCATAGCTCGCATGCAGTTGCAAGCAAGGCAGGATGACCAGACAAGTGGTCGTTCAACGGAGACTAACGTTGAACAAGGTAAGACTGTCAAACTACCTAAACTAGCTAACTTTGATGAGAGGGACGACTCGATGGATGCATACATCAAGCGTTTCGAAGGTCACGCCGCTGATTGCGGGTGGGAAAGATCAAAGTGGGCACTCGCTCTTAGTGCATTGTTAAAGGGTAGGGCATTAACTATCTACCACAGTCTGGGTCCGCACCAGCGCGGAGATTACGAGGCATTGACAACAGCGCTGCTGAACGGTTTTGGCATAACTGCAGACCGGATGCTAGAGAATTTCCGTAGGGCTCAATTGCAAAAAGGTGAGACATATGTGCTCATGTTACAGCGGTTAGAATCGAGTCTAAACCGTTACTGTGAACTCATGGAGACTGCTCCTGGGAGCATGGAGTTCTATCAACTGATGATTCGTGAACAGTTCTTAGAAGCATGCGAATCGTCTCTGCGTGTCAAGCTCAAAGAGCAAGAAATTGTGTCAAATCTGTCTATGGCCAAGCAAGCTGATCTGTGGGCTGGGGCCAGGAGACAGGTGAAAGGGGTGAAGCCGCACGAGAAGCATCATGCTACAGGTATTGGCGATAGAGCTAAGCTTAAGACTGGTGTGTCGGGGGAGCAGGGAAACTCCTCCAACAAGCATGTGCACAAGTGCTACACCTGTGGTAAGCCAGGTCATCGTGCAGCTGATTGCAAGGTAAAACCGAAATCAGGTTACATAGCAGGTGTGAGCTCAAGTGGTAAGAATCATCCCAACGTTGGAAAGGATCCACTAGCTTGGACCCTTGAGGTGGTGGACGGAAATGTTAACGGAAAATCGGCGAAAATCTTCCGTGACAAAGGCGCCACTACTCACATGGTAAGAAAGAGCCTAGTACAGCCAGGATCTGAGACAGGTAGACATATCTATGTCAAATTCCCAAATGGCTATACTAAAGAGATGGTGGAGGTGTATGTGTGGGTCGACACACCTTACATCAAAGGTAAAATCCGTGCCGTTCAACAGGAACGTGCTGTATATGGACTTTTATTGGGAAATGTTCCGGGAGTCTCTGATTGCCCAAGTCCACCCTCGAAGAAAACGGGGGAGCGTGAGGACGCTGCCTCAGCTGTATGCAGCCGTCCTCGGCCAGCTGATCCCAAGGGCGACTCGCCCGGGGATGACGTCACAGGGAGTGACCACACCCTCACCCAGCTGAAGTATAAGGGAGAGAAAGCAAAAGAACGCAACATGCTCCAACGCTACGAGGACCCTCCTGCAGATGGATCCAACAAGCCGAAGAAGCATGTAAGACGTAAAAACAGGAGAGGACCGCAGGGCTCGACATCGACAGGGCCGATCGACCACCCTCTGCTCTCAGCAACGATCGCCGGTGTCTCAGTGATAACCGCCGACGAGGAGGAAGGTCAGCCAGGTCTCTTCAATCAACAGCAGCAGGAGACACACCGAGATGTTAAGGTTGATGATCAGCTGTCTGAAGATCAAGTCGACCAGGTTACTCGACTGGTT
>WNGS01028963.1:0-12265 GCA_020271785.1 Procambarus virginalis
ATTGGTGGCGGGAGGCGGTGTGAGTGAGGATTGGTGCAGAGGTGTCGTCTGAGGCTGTGAGTGGCTGGCGCGGGAGTTGCTGGTCCAGTAGTTGGGTTGCGCGCCGCTCGCGGCGCCACTTGTCGGGAGAGCTGGGAAGGCTTCTTCTTGTATGTTGAATTCCTTCGTTCTTGGAGTAGAGTTTCTTGGTCTGGCTTCTGTCATTTGCTTGATTTCCTCTTGTCGCTTGGGGCAGTCTTGAGAGACGGCTGTGTGCTCACCGTCGCAGAGTAGACAACGTTTGGTGGCGGCTGTGCAGGTCCTGTGATGATGTTCCCCAGCACAGATGCTGCATTTCTGCTTCGGATTTGGGCACTTTTGTGAATAGTGGGTGTATTGATAACACCGAAAGCACTGACGCAGGTGGAAATATCGCTGCCTGGAAATCTGGTGGGGTGTGCAGGCCACTCCACAGCATCTGAGGCCGTTGTCGGCCGCTAGAGTAGCCTCTGCCAAAGTCTTGAGGGTGACCTTGAGGGTTGGCTTTCTGTTTACATCCTGCTGAATGAGGTGGGCCGATATGGCCGTGAGGGATCTATTTTGGATGTTTATGCTCTTCACAATCTCCGTAGCTGGTCGTTCAGCGATAATGTCACTCACTCTGAATGAATATAGTCCTTACTGCCTGGAACTGGTAGGGAGGCAGGAGTGTTAGGCCCTGTGCTTCAAGTGCAGTGGTCGTTGTCGTGGTGAATAAGGCTTCTAGAGCTGCTGCACTACTGAAAAGAATTTGGGGCCCATTAACGTCCATGACGACGTCGATGGGTGCTACCCCAGAGGTTGATGTTAGTAGATCCATTATTTCGATCTTGCTGAATGTGGTGTCGGTTCCTCGGAACCGCACCTTAACTCTGAACAGCATGATGCCTGATCAGGCACCACACTAATGTTCAGGAGGCTCTAATCGTTGCTGCCCTATATTTATCCACCCGGCAGTGCTGGGTGCAGGAGAGCCTGAACTAGAGTGTTGCACTTTCTTTAAGAGGTCTCCCGTCTCTTACCGGTATAATGCACCGGATCAGGGTGGGGTCTGACCTCCTAAGGAAGCATTTTTTCCAAAAAATCCGAAGAAAAATGGAATATTTACGAAAAATTACGAAAAATACTACAACGTTGTGGCAACACTGTGCTGCAAACCGTTTTATGTTATCTTGATAAATAACGTAATTAGAGTCATATTTCCTGCTGCAAGTTTCCCCAATCCGGTCCTCGCGGCCTGGGTGCGCCGTGCGGTATTGTGTCTTACGTTGTAGAAGTCTAATATTTCGTAATAGCGTGGAAAATAGCGTTATATGCATGAAACTAATATAAACTCACTTATTGGCAACTGTCTCGTGTGAGGGACATGTGGGGTCTGGTAGCTCAGTCACTCTGTGTGTCCCTGAGGGAGTGGGTGTATCGTTGACGCGCTCTCCCAGAACAGCGCTCCCAAAATAGTTATTTGGGCTATTTGTACTGCAATATGACATACCATACGAACAAGAGGAAAGCGCTGAAGGCTAGATGCATGCGAGCTCTCCGTAGAAGGTACTAGCTGGCCGCAATGCGTAGATCACGCACTGTGAGGAGTGAGGAGTGTGGTGGCGTCTCCGCCAGCAGTGTGAGGGAGCTTCTCGCAGCTCGCGCGCCTCCCTCCCCCACAATCCCACCTTCTGCTGCCTCACTTCTTGCACCAGCTACTCCTCATGCTGGACATACGGGACTGGTACTTTAGTAAGAAGGACAAGGAGATGCAGAAACCAACGAGACGCACCACCAAACCAAGCAAGGCGCCTGAGGGAGCTGACCCCGGGTATGGGGCAGGGCCCTACTATAGTGCCACTGCAGTGCCACCTTCAGGACCCATATTTCTGACCAATTATATTAGGTTAGTATCTTTTAGTGTTATATTGTGGTATTACTTCATAAATATTTGTACATATATAACTGGTGGCAAATATTTAATTAATTTTTATTATTTATTTTTTTTTTTTTTTAATAATTTTTTTTTTCTTTTATTAATCAGGCGATCTTCATGGAACTTGCACACCATATTGAACCCATGCCTATCTACAAGGCTGCAATTTTGAATGAAATTGGTCGGCATCAACCTCGCCCAAAGGTAGGTGAACTTTGACCTTCGTTTGTGGAGGTAAATATTTTACAACTATATCTCACTTCACAGCCTTTATTTATTATTCAATTTACATGAAACTTGCACAGTATATGTAGAGTTTATGCCTCTAAAAAATGATATAGCGTTTCTTATCTATGTAGATTTATTGATTTTATAAATATTGGTATACATCATTTTGTTGCATACTTTTTTGGGAAATTTTAAAAATCTGTATTATTGCACTAAATACATCTGGGATAAAAATCCTTTATCAAATACTTTATTATATAGTAAGGTCATAGCTAAGTGTCATAAAAATGATTTTGGTTCACAATTGTGGGCTGTGAAATTATTTGAATATTGTTGAAAAAATTTCTATTTTTTTTTTTTTTTCTCCCTCTCTATTTAGGCTGAGATGCTGAAACTTGGCCCAGTTGCAGCATCTTTCACATGTATCAGGATAATAAATTTTGAATGCCCTACAACAACTTTTATATTTACAAAGTAATGTTCCCTAAAGCAAAGTACTGTCTGTCTGTGGCAAAGTGGTGTTTGACAGTGTTTGAAGTGACATTCTTGAGTAACGTAAAGAAAGTGAGTGCCTGTGTATTAGTCAGTAAGTTGTTGAATAAACCTAATTTTTCTTAGAGACTTGCCTTTGATGTCACTCCTTATTCTGTAGAATTGCCCTCCATCTTATCTCACGTATACTAGTTGACAGTAATTTGGGTTGGCTCGGAACTCTAGCCCCTAGCCCAATCACTGTTTAAAATTCGGTGTGAGAACCCGACCTCAACCTGCTAGATTTGCTTGCAAGCAAGTTGCAGAGAGAACAATTCAAGTGAGGAGGGCTTGGTATTGCTTGTGGGAGTGAAGACCGCTCTAGCCTTAATCTCCACCTGAAGTACTTAGATCCTTGGCGTTATGCTCACGCCTTCCCAAGTGAATTAACCAGTGACAGGTCACATTCTGGCGCCCAGCGCGATGCCGGACTTGTGTGGTAAAATTGGTCATCCCACATCTGACGCTCAAGGTCAACTAAGTGTCTATGAGAGTGTTTCATTCTACATTTGACGCACAAGGTGGGGCCTAAGACGTGAATAAGGGTTAAAGGACATACTCTGTACATTCCGGATAACTAACCTCACATCTGGCTCCCCAGCGGGGTGCCTGTGTGTTAGCAGTGACCCGGAACCATTCTCTCACAATGGGAGTAATATGGAACAGTGTACGTGGCGCCCTGGTAGCAAGCTCTCGCCCCGCCTTGCTAGTGTTTCTACGCCTGTTTCAGCACTGGGAAGGGAGACTTGACTGGGCACCAATACTTAAACGTTCACTTCCATTAGACGTCTGTAACTGAATATATTGGTATAAACCGATCAGGTTTATGCCAATATATACAGGGAAAATAATATGGGGATGCTTAGGAAGAATTAGGAAAAAGAAAGTTCTGGGCATGCTTCTGGGATAACACCAGTGGGCAGGAGAGCTTGGATAACAACAGTGGGCAGGAGAGCTTGGATAACACCAGTGGGCAGGAGAGCTTGGATAACACCAGTGGGCAGGAGAGCTTGGATAACACCAGTGGGCAGGAGAGCTTGGATAACACCAGTGGGCAGGAGAGCTTGGATAACAGCAGTGGGCAGGTGTCGTGAGCTGGTGCTACTTTCTTCAGAATCAGAGTGCGTCTACAAAGGTCACCTTTATCATTCCTTCCTGACTTGATGACACTCAATCTTCTCTCCATATCTTGATGGTTAATCCGACTATATAATACATTGTAGTAATACGAAGCTAATACGTCAGTAACCAGCACCGTGAGGCGTCCTTCTGAACGATACGAACGTTGTGTGTCAGGGAAGCAGGTCTTGCACAATAAACTCAACTGGTGACTGTTATTAACTTCCTTGGCACCCGAGTTGGTGTGGCGGCCGCCGCCGGGACCATTCTCAAGTTGAGAGATAAAACATCACCTCTGGAAAAGTTTGGGAGATGTATTCGTTCTCAGAAGTAGGCAATTATCCGTCCACTTCCAACTCTTCTGAGTATATTATGTCTCAACTTCCCCGCCTCCTGCAGCGACTCGCGTCAAGTCTCTCGGGGAAGCCTCCCTACTGGTGTTCCCAGAGTCATTGTTGTTCTTGTTAAAAATTTATTTTCAAACTGGTTCATTCCAGTGATTATTATTATTATTATTATTATTATTATCATTATTATTATTATTATTATTATATTAAGAACATGAATGAGTGATTTAGTCCATAGATTAATGAGACATACCACATCAATATATCACCAATGAGGGACCCATAGATTCGATGGGACATACCACATCGATATTGACCATCATGAATGATTGATCAATGACGCTGACGAGCTGAAACTGCACAAAGAGATCACATTAACATGATACATCAATGAAGAAATTAGTAAGAGCCATAAGGAAGATTTGACGCTATGCTCTTGGTGCTCCCAAGGAAACGCCTTAAACCACTTCACGTAGTGTTAATGTTCTCTAAGGCGTTTCTGTGGGAGTACCCAAGGTTCGAATCCTCCTAATGGCTCTTACGAGTTTTCTCGCGTTGAAACTTCTCACGCTTCACTAGTCCTCAATCTGTAGTGCACTTACAGGTATCATATGAATGTCAGTAGCATTTGACATCCGCTGAAATCCTCAACCACAAGAACACAGCTTTAACTCCTTTGTAAGTCTTCCATGAACCGTGTGGCTGCAAGTCACAGCTTCTGGGTCCCAGGTAAAACACTGACACTAAGATCCAGGAAAATCTTTTCGAACTATCAACTGATCGCAGTTGTCATGTGTAGCCTCAACTATCTGCACCAGTTTATCATTCTGCTTTAAGTACCATAACTTTCTAGTATTTTGTTGGAAAACTTTGTTTTCTGGGGTATATTCGCATATCCTAGTGAGGGTCACACCCAGGTGCAACCAGAAATACCTTCACAGATACACCTTGAATGTCGATCAACTTCAGATGCTTCATGCGGCGTGGAAGCTTCATGCTTCCAGCTCTCTTGGCCATAGCAACCACGACTATGTTGTCTGAGGTAAAGCTGGCGATCTGGACAACTGTCTGACAACTGCTCCCTCAGTGTTTGCCTTCTTACCCTTATTCTTCTTCTTACCTTCTTACCCCTGTTCTTCTTGCCTTCTTACCCTTGTTCTTCTTGCCTTCTTACCCTTGTTCTTCTTGCCTTCTTACCCTGTTCTTCTTGTCTTCTTACCCCTGTTCTTCTTGCCTTCTTACCCCTGTTCTTCTTACCTTCTTACCCCTGTTCTTCTTACCTTCTTACCCCTGTTCTTCTTGCCTTCTTACCCTAGTTCTTCTTGCCTCTACCGATCTTCCTCGTACTGTTCTGGGCGTGACCACCTACTGTGACGTCTCCAAGAGTCGTGGCTGGTTACCATTGCTCTAGATGACTGAGCACTGTGCGCAGGTGAGTTAAGCTTTCCATTCTACTCCCTCCCACTTCTTGTTCATTGTGCACAGGGTAATTGGAGGGCTAACTACGGGTATCTGTAACTCTCAAAACATTTTCAAGCAATAAAGCATTTTCCTTTATTGCATCATGATCATGTTGAGTTGCAGGAATATTTTGCTTTGGTGTCCAGCGTCTCGACACACACATACAGTTCAGTCGTTTCCTTGGCCTGTCCATCAGGGAACTGGACATACACATTCACTTGCATCGTTACCAGGCTCCATTAAACTCCTCACTATGTGTGTGGTGGCACCTCTCTCTCTCTTGGAAGATGTTATGGGCTATGGTAAGGTAGAACCAGTATGTTCGCTCTTATATCTTCACGAATATAGGAGTTCTTACCTCCATATGCTCTAATGCCAGTGCTGTGACGTCGCTTTGGTTGTGCTGGGCCGAATACAGGACCCTTACAGTCGCCTGCATAATAACGTCTGCACGTGGTCTCTGGGGCAACTTCCACGGCCTCCTGCCATCTGCCTTCGATCCTGTCCATTGGCCACAACCCTTAACAACTTGTTTGTTGGACGACTTAGCATTCTTTCATAGTCTCCTAGCCCTCGCTGACTAGTCAGCGCTCTTGGCCATAGCATCTCTGAATTCGATGTCTTACCCCCCTTAACCCTCAGCCACACAGCTCTTTTGCATATTGGAAGGAACTGCACTCTAATCACTAACTAGTAAAACGTTATACTACCAGGCATAACCTCTTTCACAATCTATATAAATAAAAAAGGGAAATGTTTGTTCAAAATCGCTAATCTCCGAAAGTTCGACACCGATTGCATTGAAATGTTCACACAACGTTCCATTCGCATCCGAGCGGGTTTTTATATACATACTATATAGATGTCACGTCTGTGAAAAGAAAAAACATGTTTTTTTTTTTTAAAAGCTGTGCTTTTCGTGTGTTTTTCAAGTGAGAGAAATCTTCGAAACCTCTTTACCGATTGGTTTGAAATCTTGACACAACATTGCATTCAAATAGGCGAGTGTTTTTATATACCTACTATATACAGGCCTCACTTGTGACAGGAAAATACGTTTTTTTATAAAACAGCTGTAGGACGTATGAGCAACACATGCTGTATTCTCCAAAAGTTCTTCACCGATTGCTTTGAAATTTTTACACAACGTTCCTTTCGAATAAGTGCGTGTTTTTATATACCTATTATTTAGATTCCACACCTGTGGCAGGTGAAAACATGCATTTTTTTAAAAAAAACAGCGCCATCTGTTGCACGTAAGAGCAAGATTCGATATACAAAATATGTTACGATTCCATTTCAATGTTTCCGATTGCACTGATATATTGAATTTTCATACATTTTGATATATTTTCATTATCATTTAATTATTTTGTGTGACGTTGCGTTGGAATTGAGCTGTGTTGTTTACTATACCGTTCATTTTATGGGTATAGCTTATTTTTTCTGATTTCATAGTTTATCATTTCGTTTTTTAACTGTTCTCCTTATTTTTCAGTGCAATTGGTGGTGAAATGGAGTTGTGTCGATTGATCTGTGTTTGAATTGAAATATTTCGTTAATATTTTTTGTTTTTGTTTTGAAAACAAGAAAATGGAAAACACGTTTATTTCACAGCTGCAAATGTGCAAACAGATGAATCCACCGGCTACAACGTTAACTGCTTTCTTCACGTTATGTCATAGTGATGCGTTTGTGAAAACAATGCTTTATTCGGAAGTGTCTACGTATTACACATGGAATGCCAGTAGAAAATCATTTGAACGCGTAAACAAGGAGAGCGAGTCGACGGACAACCCGGAATATTCAAACAAACTACGATAGGCAGACTGTATACCGTGCATCCCAATCAAGATGAATGCTTCTTTCTTCACATGCTGTTGGAAAATGTGCTCGATCCAACGTCTTTCCCGCAATTGAGATTTGTCAACGGCGTTACCATGCCGTTGTCGTGATCCAAACATTCCCTCTAATGCGTTATGCGTGGTTTCCTCCGAGGCGATGGGTCCCCCTTTTTCCAGTCAGAGGTGATCACACACACACACACATACACAACACACACACATACACAAACACACACTCATCACTCCTCTCTCTCTCTCTCTCTCTCTCTCTCTCTCTCGCTCTCCTCTCTCTCTCTCTCTCTCTTCTCTCTCTCTCTCTCTCTCTCTCTCTCTCTCTCTCACAAGCGCTGGAATTCAGCCGGCTAACGTCATAAAACAATACACAAATCTGTTCAGAGGGGGAAATATAGATAGAAGACGGATATAGCAATTACTTCCCTGTTGCTGTCGTGGTCGAAGACGTCCGATTTCATTGGTATTGTCTTCAAATGCCAGAGGCAAACTCCGTGTATAATGAGGCAGGTGTTTGGGTGTGTGTGCGCTTCCGCGTGTCTTACACAATGGCTTCCTTCCTCCTTCCGGTCCAGTTCCAATGACACGTCAACAGAACGTTTTTTATGTATCCGGAAGCAGAAATTTTGTTTAATGTGTTTAGTTACTAATAATTCACTTGAATTTAGCGGACTGAAATGGATAAGTTTCAGTTCACTAATTAAACTGAGTAAATGTTTTTTGGTCCAGCACTAGCAAGATGCTAGTGAGGCGGTAAATTATAATCTTGTTTTCTAGAACAAATTTAGCATTACGCATATTTTAGCATGCAAATTTGTTATTGGATTCATTAATTTAAATTTATTTATTATCTATTAATATAAATCAGCAATAATTTATTTGCATGTTGCATTAAAATTTCATACGTGATGTGGGTATTTCTCACAACTGAAAACTTCTCTTTATGGGAGATCGAGAGCAAGAACCTCATACCAGCAATTATAAATGACCTAATCACTGCACAAGTAAAGGTTTCGAATCTCCTTTGTATGGATTCCATCACACATAATATAATCCATCATATTGAGACAGACATTGCAGACAAATTAGCGTGTAACAAAGGTGAAGTTGATTAGACATAAGTATCTCCACTTCTGCTGTCAAGACTTTATTGTTCCAAACACTCCAGGTCTCATAGGAGAGAAATTACTGACCCCCAACGACCTGAGAGCACACATATAAAAGGTTTCAGATCTGAACCAATCATAAGCTTATGTTTATGGCAGCACAAAACGTCGACCAGATTGCGACACACTGGTTGCCAGGATCAGGTTGGTGAAGATAATGTGTTTTGAAATGGATAAAGTAATGAGCTTTGTAATGAGCCAGATCAGGTTGGGTTACCGTTCCTGTGGCAGGTGGCTACCGTTACCTGTGGCAGGGGCTACCGTTACCTGTGGCAGGTGGCTACCGTTACCTGTGGCAGGTGGCTACCGTTACCTGTGGCAGGTGGCTACCGTTACCTGTGGCAGGTAAGCTACCGTTACCAGTGGCAGGTGGCTACCGTTACCTATGACAGGTGGCTACCGTTACCGGTGGCAGGTGGCTACCGTTACCTGTGCAGGTGGCTACCGTTACCTGTGGCAGGTGTCTACCGTTACCTGTGGCAGGCGGCTACGGTTACCTATGGCAGGTGTCTACCGTTACCTGTGGCAGGTGGCTACCGTTACCTATGGCAGGTGTTTACCGTTACCTGTGGCAGGTGGCTACCGTTACCTGTGGCAGGTGGCTACCGTTACCTATGGCAGGTGTTTACCGTTACTTGTGCAGTGGCTACCGTTACCTGTGGCAGGTGACTACCGTTATCTATAGCAGGTGGCTACTGTTACCTGTGGCAGGGGCTACCGTTACCTATGGCAGGTGGCTACCTTACCTGTGCAGGTGGCTACCGTTACCTGTGGCAGGTGGCTACCGTTACCTTGGCAGGTGGTTACCGTTACCTGTGGCAGGTGGCTACGTTACCTGTGGCAGGTGGCTACCGTTACCTGTGGCAGTGGCTACAGTTACCTATGGCAGGTGGCTACTGTTACCGTGGCAGGTGGCTACAGATGACGGATCTCCCAATCCTAAAAACTCCAGGTGTAAACTCTGTGAGCAAGAACTGGGTCATGATCTCGTATACTACATCACCGATGCCCAATTATCAGATCATTCAGACCCTTGGCATAAGGTACCTGGAGCATTGCAATTGCTTTATTAACTCGTGTTCTTGAGGATATGCTCATAATGCACCAAGAGTTTGCTAGTGCTGGCTACTGAAACATGTGGCCCTGTATGACCAACCGTCCTGTGTGATGGGGATATCTAGCATCATTAGCTATTTTTTTTACACCTTCTGTACTCTTCATATAGTCTAGGCAACTGCATAAATGCAGATGTTCCTAAACGTGTTAATAAAAAAAATTAAACTGTATTCAGATATTGACAAGCAACATCAAAAATTCAAATGACAAATTCATTTTCTGGGCTCAAGCATTTGATTATACTGTCTTACATAGTATGTAATGAAGATGGTTACAGTGATTGGATGATATGGTATCATCCATATCCATCCAGCCTGGAGATGAGGAGGGGTTGTTGTAAGTGGAGATGAGTGAGGTGTGGTGTGAAGATGTTACATCGGTGTAGATAATGTGTTTTGAAATGGATAAAGAAATGAGCTTTGTAAGGGAAGAAAGGCTTTGGACGGAGAAGGGGAGCGTTTGTGTGATAGATAGGAGTGTGAGTGCTAAAGATGGGAGAGTGTGTGGTGTGGAAGAGGCTATCCGGACACTGCTAGCTACATTATAGCTGATCAATTAAGAGATCAGATCAATGATCAGAGTCACTGCCAGAACATAATTTCTGTACCCGTTCACATGAAGGTATCTGTAACGACCTCGTAGACGCTGCAACAGTGTTATTCCAATCCACATGTGACCTGGGTCTGGGGAACACGAGCACTGGGGTCTGGGTAACACGAGACTGGGGTCTGAGGAACAGGAGCACTGGGGTCTGGGGAACACGAGATGGGGACGGGGGAACACGAGCACTGAGATTTGGGGAACGCGAGCACTGGGGTCTGGGGAACACGAGACTGGGGTCAGGAGAACACGAGCACTGGAGTCTGGGTAACATGAGCACTGGGGGCAGGGGAACACGAGCACTGGGGTCAGGGTTTTACGAGCACTGGGGACAGGGAACACGAGCACTGGGGTCTGGGGAACTCGAGCACTGGGGTCTGGGGAACACGAGACTGGGGTCTGGGGAACACGAGCACTGGTGTCTGGGAAACACGAGCACTGGGTCTGGGGAACACAAGCACTGGGACCTGGGTAACACGAGCACTGGGGTCAGGAGAACACGAGCACTGGAGTCTGGTAACATGAACACTGGGGGCAGGGGAACACGAGCACTGGGTCAGGGTTTTACGAGCACTGGGGTCAGGGGAACACGAGCACTGGGGTCTGGGGAACTCGAGCACTGGGGTCAGGGGAACACGGGCACTGGGGTCAGGGGAACCCGAGCACTGGGGCATGGGGAACACATGCACTGAGGTCTGTTGAACCAATCACTGGGGGTCAGCGGAGCACACGAGCACTGAGATTTGGTTAACACGAGCACTGGGGTCAGGGGAAACCAATCACTGGGTGTCAGCGGAGCACGAGCACTGAGATTTGGTTAACACGAGCACTGGGGTCAGGGGAACACGAGCACTGGGGTCTCGGGAACACAAGACAGGGTTCAAGGGAACACGAGACTAGGGTCAGGGGAACACGAGCACTGAGGTTTGGGGAACACGAGCACTGGGGTCTAGGGAACACGAGCAATGGGGTCTGGGGAACATGAGTACTGGGGTCAGGGGAACACGAGCACTGGGGTCTAGGCAACACGAGACTAGGGTCAGGGACCGAGGCACTGAGGTTTGGGGAACACAAGAACTGGGGTCAGGGGAACACGAGCACTGGGGTCTGGGAAACACGAGAACTGGGGTCTGGTAACACGAACACTGGGGTCAGATGAACACGAGCACTGGGGTCAGGGGAACACGAGCACTGGGGTCTGGGGAACATGAAACTGGGGTCTGGGGAACACGAGCACTGAGGTTTGGGGACACGAGCACGGGGTCTGAGGAACTCGAGACTGGGTCTGGGGAACACGAGCACTGGGTCTGGGGAACACGAGAACTGGGGTACGGGGGAACACGAGCACTGAGGTTTGGGGAACGCGAGCACTGGGTTCGGGGAACACGTGACTGGGGTCTGGGGAACACGAGCACTGGGTCTGGTAACACGAGCACTGGGACTGGGAACACGAGCACTGGTGTCAGGGGACACGAGCACTGGGGACTGGGGAACACGAGCACTGGTGTCAGGGGAACACGAGCACTGGGGTCTGGGAACACGAGCACTGAGATCTGGGGACAACAGCACTGGGGTCAGGGGAACACGAGCACTGGGGTCTGAGGACCACGAGTACTGGGGTTATGGGAACACGAGCACTGGGTCAGGGGAACACGAGCCTGGGGTCAGGGGAACACGAGCACTGGGGTCAGGGGAACACGAGCACTGGGGTCAGGGGAACACGTGCACTAGGTCACTGGAACACGAGCACTGGGGTCACTGGAACACGAGCACTGGGTCAGGGGAACACGTGCACTAAGGTCACTGAAACACGAACACTGGGGTCTGGGGAACACGAGTACTGATGTCAAGGGAGCACGAGCATGGGGTCTGGAAGACATGAGCAATGGGGTCTGGGGAACACGG
>WNGS01028964.1:0-13301 GCA_020271785.1 Procambarus virginalis
TCAAGCGCAACATGGACCAGGGGGACTGGCCAAAAAATCAAGCAATTGCTATGTGGAAGGGAGACCTGCCCCAAGTCATTAAAATACAGGTATGAGGCCGTGCAAAGTGGAGAGGTATATTGGCAGTCCGTCCTTATGTGGCAACTGTCAACGGTGGGATCACAGAACGTGGCAATGTGATCGCGCAATTAGGTGTGGGTGTTGCAGTGGCTCTCACGACACCAAGCAGTGTCTGGCCAAGCTTACACCAGGTGGGGGTGGCGGGGGTAATACCTAAATGTGTCAACTGCAAGCAGCCCCATCATGCCTGGAATAGATATTGCAGCAAGAGGCCTGGCTGGCAGGGCTTGAGAAGGACGCCGACACAGACAGCAGGTGGACCAGTGAACAGGGGCGGGAATGGCTCCGTGAGCAGTACTACAGCAAGTCAGGGTACAGCCTCCAGTAGGCAGACACCAGCCTGGGGTAGTGGTGGAGTGACCCACCAACCCCGCACAACCCCATCAGACCCCATTTCTCTCACAAACCCACTTACCTCTACCCCACTCACTACCCCAACCCAGCTCAGGGATCAGCCCAGGGTACAGTTCAGGGACCAGCCCAGCGACCAGCTCACAGTAGACCGACAACAGTCTGGGGTAGTGTTCACTCAGCGAATAGGGGAACCCAGGGTGGGGGTGGGGGAATCAGGCGTGGGGCGGGGGCGGTGTAGCCAGCCACCACCGCTCCCCCATCCTGAGGCCTTCCCGCCTCTTCCCCCCCCCCCAGGTTTCCCACCTACCCACACCTCAATCTCTACCCGCGGTGTCACACCTCCACCACCTAACCTCCAAACCCATACCAATGAATCAGACCCCTCCACTGTCTCCCATCTGCCTCCCCCTCCAGGCACTCTTGACCCCCAGGAGGTCGTCACTCAGGTCTGTGTTACAGCAATATTAGACCGCATGATAAGATCTCATCCAGTTGTCCAACAAATATTGCAAAAGCAGACGGAACTTGAGAAAGCCCTCTGCCAGATTAAGAAGACTCAGGAACAAATCCTCCAAATCCTGCAACGGCAGAGTCCATCAAGTAGAGGTCCTGCAAGCCAGAGCCTGGTGCAAGATGATGCAACACATACTGCCGAGGTACGTCAGCAGACACAGCCAGGACACCAGCACATCAGCGCACACAGTAGCGCCAGTGCACACAGTGACACCAGTGTACACAGTGACGCCAGTACACACAGTAACGCCAGTGTACACAGTAACACCAGTGCACACAGTAACACCAGTGCACACAGTGACACCAGTGCACACAGTAACACCAAACACCATGGAATACACGATGACACATGTGAACATAATAATTGCACACGTACAGCTGATGACAAACAACCTCAAAATGGATAATCACAATGAACAACATCTCACTATACTGCAATGGAACTGTAATGGAGTTCGCAATAGAATTAATGACATCATACAATACGCTCGTGAACACCAAACTGACGTCATAGTGCTACAGGAGACGATGGTAGGTGATGACTTCAACCCAAGGTTCAGCGGTTATCGCAAGTTCTCCCTGCCCTCTGGGGAAAGAAAACGGGGTCTCATCACTTTTGTAAATAACAACATTCCCGCACAGATTATCAATGAACTGCACATGGGGGATGAGTTTGAGTCACTGGGAGTAACCCTTCACTTAAACAATAATGCCTTACATATAATCAACCTATATGTGCCACAGAGTAAACTTGACCTTGACACACTGCCTGAATTTGTTAATGAAGAACCTACCCTGCTGGTCGGTGACCTGAATGCCAGACACCCACACTTTGGTGCCAACTGTCATCAGCCCAATGTCAATGGACGGAAACTGTCACTCTTTGTCAGGGGAAGTGAAAACCTTAGAGTCCTGGGTGATGAACAGCCAACTCACCTCAGAGGAGGAAGATTAGACTATGCTCTCCTGCTGAATGCACAGGACACGGATGCCAGTACACACATTGTGCACAGTTTATGTAGTGACCACTGGGCACTGATTACCACCGTCGACATGAGCAAGAGAAGGAAAGAGACAAATAAAAGAAAAAGGTTATCACTCGGACCGGATATGAGGCCGCATTCATAAACAGGATGAGTGACTGGTTCACGGAATACCAAATCCCAGAAGACATTGACACATTTGTTGATGACCTTAATCACCAAATTGAGAGCTGTCTAAGAGTTCCGCGCCGTACACCTGGGCGAAGTAACCCTCAGAGGAAGAAAATAAAATGGTATGAGAATGATTACATAAAGATGCTTAACGCAAATGTACGAGACATGAGTAGAGAGTACCGGAGACATCCCACTGAGAGTAACCAAGAGTTGTTTAAAACTGTGTGTCAAGTAGCCAGGGAAGAGAAGATTAAAGAGCGGGAAAGACAATGGCTTGAGTTCACTAGCTCTATTGGACGGGAAACATCTGCAAGACAGGTGTGGGCAAAAATTCAGATAGCTAAGGGTGGCAGAGCCCGGCCTGCGGCTCACAAAGACCCCCAGGGTAAGGCTGAAGAACTAATTCACAAGTGGAGTGATGCAGCATCCTCCTCCTCCCTCCTGCAGAAATCAGCAGGGAACAGCTCCTGCGACATGATGACAGAAGAATTAGGATAACAAGAGCACTGTCTAGTGATGATGAATATGGGGACCCAATCACAGCCCAGGAAGTAAGGGGCGCTATGAAAAAGGGTAAAAGTACAGCACCTGGTGAAGATGGCGTCACCTACGACATACTCAATGCACTGTGTGAAGTGTCTGGGAATCCACTACTCCACCTGTTTAACAAGTCATTCCTAAGTGGAGTGTTGCCCACACAATGGAAACACGCAATAATTGTTCCCATACCGAAGCCCAATGACCCTGGTAATTACAGACCTATCAGTCTCGTGTCATGCACTTGCAAGATGCTTGAAAGGATCATCCTAAACCGACTGTTGCACAAAATAGGCAGGTTAGGGGAGGGGGTCAATGGATTTGTTAAAGGACGGAGCACAGCAAATTGTATAGTTAATTACTTGGCTAATGACACGGCTAGGTACTCTGTATTTGTGGACATCAAAGGAGCCTTCGACAAAGCACAGGGGATTGCGATCCTAGACGAGCTTGCATGCATGGGTGTCAAGGGGAGACTCATGAAATGGGTTGAAGACTACCTCACAGGAAGGAAAGCCAAGGTTTGCTTCAATGGAGCAGTCTCCAGAACAATGAATATGGAACTCGGGACCCCCCAAGGCGGAGTCTTAAGCCCTACACTATTCAATGTACTTATGAACGCCATTGCAAATATTGATTTTCCGGAAGGAACACAACAAGTGGGATATGCAGATGATGTTCTAATACAAGCTCCCACCTTGGGAAAAATTGAACAGTCCATTGAACTCCTTGGAAGGAAGTGTATTGAGCTCGGTTTCACTCTCTCCACAAACAAGACGAAGGCATACTCCCATCACAAGCGGAGAGCAAATGAAGAACTGCAAATTAATGGTGTAACACTTGAATGGGTTGACCACTATCGGTATCTTGGCGTCACTGTCGGCTCTAACAAGGGGAAGAAAGAGGAGCTCAATCAACTCATAGGAACATGCAAAAGTCGACTCAGGGCACTGAAAGCTATGACCTGGAATGGACATGGAGCCTCTATTGCCGTGCTTAAAATGATGTACACAGCCTATGTGCGCTCCGTCATAGACTATGCCGCACCAGTTCTGTGCACCTACTCCCAAAGCGATATGAAAAGGCTTGAAAGCATTCAAAATGAAGCCATGACAATCATTCTTGGAGTTCCAAGAACTGCCAAAACGTCTAATCTACGAGAGGAGTTGTCCCTTCCCAGTGTTAAAAGCAGAATTCAGGAGCTGAATGCTAAGCTTGCAATTAGGATCGCCAGAGATCCCCATTACAATGATATTGCTAAGAAAAAACTGAGCTCTGTGCTACTTTCAGGGGGAAACAGGAGAAGCAAAAAATGGCATCACAGATCAGTCTGCTACCTCGAAGAGCTTCACCTGCTTGAGCAAGCCCGTGAGCTCCTGCCTGTAGAGAGGTTACCTCCCTGGGAGGATGACTCATGCAAGATCATCATCAATGAAATGGCGATGAAAAAATCCAACATGTTACCACAAGAAATGAGGCACAAGTATCTCGAGGAAATTTATAAAGAAGCCGGAGATGAACTAGATCAAATCTACACTGACGGGTCATCTAATCCTGTCAATGGCAGGGCTGGTGCAGGATACACGGTAATCAAGGATAATACTTTCCAACGCAGAAATGAAGAAAAAGCACGTATTGAGAACTATGCCTCTTCAACGCAAGCAGAGCTAACTGCCATTGTTATGGCGCTAAAGTTTCTTGAACGGAACACTAATGGTGCAGTGATTTGCACCGATTCAAAAGCAGCACTACAAAGCCTAAGTAAAAATCAGGCAGAAAATCTTGCAATAGTCGCTGAAATTAAGAGATCTGTGAGAGTTCTTACCAATCAGGGAAGAGTCATCAAGTTTCTGTGGATCCCCTCCCATGTTGGGATATGTGGGAATGAACGAGCAGATGTGCTGGCTGCTGAAGGCGCTGAAGGAGACCATATTGAATACTTCATACCCAAGACTCTACTACAAATTAGAGGTATTGTCAGGCAACATCACCGTGACAAGGTAACTGAGGAAAGGAGGATAGAAGCACAAACCAGTGAATCTGTACGATGGTACAACATGGTTGCAGCTGGCAATCCCAATCATTATGGCCGAAGAGGAGGAGGACGAGGGAGAGAATCAGTAATAGCGAGAATCCGTCTTGGATACAGATATCCATGGAGATATGGAATGGAAACAACAGTTGAGCAGCGAAGTTGCAGAATCTGTGGTGAGAGTGATGGACACCGCCTTGACCACTACCTGAGAGAATGTGAACACCTGAGAGACATCAGAAATATGTGTAGATTAATAAACCCCACATTGTTTGAGTTAGGAAAACACTATCTGTCAAATATTGATACTGTTCTTAAAAGATTTCCCCATTTTGCACCCGCAAGATAACGTAAGCTTTTAAGGGTTGATAGATGTTAATCTTCTTGTTTGAGGAGCTGTTCACTTGAGACAGTTAAGCAAGTCCCAGCTGTGTCTGGGTACAAGTGACAGGATGAACAACCCAGCGGGTTTTCTTCCTATTGGGGAGTGTTGTACATGCTGCTATGGCGGTGTGTCCACTCACAAGATGAGTGGCGCTGCCCAATAAACTCGCCCTCGGGGCAAAATTTAAAAAAATTTAAATTTATATATGTCGTCTCGTAACTCCTCTTGGCTAAATCACGGGTACGTTGGTCCCATAAAACACTACATTAGTACAACAGCCAACACACTGCACTATAGACGATGGCCGCTTGTCCTCTCACAGACCAAGTCAAGAGTTCTGGACTGCCTAAGGTGAACTGATATCCACAGCGCAATGGACTCACTACGTCACCTCTGTGGACATAAAGGTCATTACCCAAACAGAAAGTATACTGGTGAACTTAGGATGTCATCCTTCACCAGGGAACTGTGAAACGTAATCGGATGCGTACGCTAGATGTCGTTGATATCGTTACTACTCCCACAAAAGGTCGTCACCATCGACTTTACCTCCTAACTGAGGTATGAAACAGGAGCCTTTCACTAGCGCCACACCTCCGCCACCAGATGGCGTTGTCTGCGTCTCACCTAATGCCTTGGAGTTGGAGTGCAGGTTCATAGATGGCGCCGAAATCGTCACTCCACACTTCAGCAACGGAATTGATACAGTAAAAATTACACAAAAGAAAGGAGGATGGAGATTCGTCTAGTCTATTTGATCTGATGTTTACCCATAATGAGGAAAGTATCGAACACATAGAGCTTGAAACACCACCAGGAGCCAGGAACTAGTGTGCCCCAGTCATCATTAACACCACTAGGAACCAGGAACTAGTGTGTCCTCGTCATCATTAACACCACCAGGAGCCAGGAACTAGTGTACCCTCGTCATCATTAACACCACCAGGAGCCAGGAACTAGTGTGCCCTCGTCATCATTAACACCACCAGGAGCCAGGAACTAGTGTGCCCCAGTCATCATTAACACCACCAGGAGCCAGGAACTAGTGTGCCCCAGTCATCATTAACACCACCAGGAGCCAGGAACTAGTGTGCCCCAGTCATCATTAACACCACCAGGAGCCAGGAACTAGTGTGCCCCAGTCATCATTAACACCACCAGGAGCCAGGAACTAGTGTGCCCCAGTCATCATTAACACCACCAGGAGCCAGGAACTAGTGTGCCCCAGTCATCATTAACACCACCAGGAGCCAGGAACTAGTGTGCCCCAGTCATCATTAACACCACCAGGAGCCAGGAACTAGTGTGCCCCAGTCATCATTAACACCACCAGGAGCCAGGAACTAGTGTGCCCCAGTCATCATTAACACCACCAGGAGCCAGGAACTAGTGTGCCCCAGTCATCATTAACACCACCAGGAGCCAGGAACTAGTGTGCCCTCGTAATCATTAACACCACCAGGAGCCAGGAACTAGTGTGCCCCAGTCATCATTAACACCACTAGGAGCCAGGAACTAGTGTGCCCATCTTCATTCATTTACCAAGTTCATTCATTTGACTTCATGAATTAATTTTAATTATAGAATAATGGATGTAAGTCACGGAATCAGGGAAAGATGAGTAGACTTCAGAGAAGGGAACAACATGTGAGTAAGAGAGTGCCAGGATACTCTGAAACCGGAGGTTGAACTTCAGGTCAAGACAGTCCAAGGAATAATGGATTTAGTCAAGCCGAGATACACAGAGACTGAAGAGTGATGAGCACCAACAACAAGGGTAAGGAGTACCAAGGAATATAACAGCCCATGGTCCAATACACAGTGTAATGAGGCTAAAATGACAGAGTATGTTAACAGAAGCGGCATCGACCGTCAGTATATCTCTAGCTGTAGTCTTTAATGAGAAATAAAATGAAAGCCTTCTCCAGCTGTAACAAATGGCTAATGGAAGAAGAGAGGGACCCCCACAACGGAACTGCCATGTACACCAGCCAGAGTTGCTGTAGGGTGTGACCCCCTTCTGTTGTTGCTTGCCCGGTGTTGCAGGCGGACCCTGGTAGGGCTGTTGACGTGGACTGAGTGATGGGGGAACCTAATCCCCCCCCACCCCGTGTTGCCGGCTAACTCTATCGGCCTCGAGTTTATTGGCAAGTCTGACTACCCTGCAGTAGAGATGGTGTTATGTGAAGTGTTGGGTGTGGACGTGGCTGTCATCCATGGCATGGAGCTGATCTCTTCTTATTGGGCAGTGGTGAAATTTGCTGCCGCCGAAGATTATAGGGTGTTTTTGATCCCCTCCGAAGATTATAGGGTGTTTTTGATCCCCTCCGAAGATTATAGGGTGTTTTTGATCCGCTTTGATGGGCGGTCGTTTCTACTGCATGACGCTGATGGTTCGGTGGTTATCTTCAATTGGAGAGGCGCCCTCACATACATCAGTGTCCGTGGAGCGCCTAATGAATTCCCAAAGGCCCTGCTGAAGCCGTACTTCGAGCAGTTTGGCACTGTCATTAGTGTGCAGATGAATGTGATTTCCTCCGGGCGGCTACGGGTTATTCGGAATAGTATCCGGATTCTGGGGATGCAGTTGCGTTCATACATCACGTTTTCTGTGAAGATTATAGGCTTTTACATCCGTTGAGCTATACGCGGCAGCCTCGCACGTACTTTCGATGTGCATGGATTATCGAGCCTGCTGGCTGCTCGGGAGTTGTCATCAAGAGCGCCAAACTCTTTCGTGAAGAGGATTTCTAGCCACTGGCTGTCGACGAGGGTTCAGCGCATGGGGCTGGGCAAATGCCTGTGAATGTCGAACCGCACAAGGTATCGGTTTTAGCACCTGCTCCTAATGGGGTTCAGACGCCAGATGCTGTGCATTTGCCGGGTGTGTGTTCAGTAGCTGTTGGTGGTGATGCGGGTGTGACCCTGGCGGAAGCCTTGTCTCCACCTCCGTCTTCTGTGTATGTTCCGTCCAGTTCTCCTGAGGCCCCTGTCTCTGTGCCCGCCACCCCCATTGTCGCCCTTCCTGCTGGGGGGTGTGAGTTCGGGCCTACTGCTGGACTTGGGCTGGTCCCCCATATTGTCGCTGCTTCCGAAGTCCTGCGTCGTGCCCAGGTCTGGACTCGCAGCATCTCTCGTGTCTCGGCTTCTGGAACAGTGAACAACTCAGTCGATTCACACCCAGATCCTAAGCGCTCACGACTCTCTTCTCTTGTTTCAGCCTCGGCGGACGTGGCCAGGGCGGATGTGGGTGAGTTTCAGAGTTGTGAGTCGTCTCCTGAGGATGTGCTGGCCCATGGTGTTGGTGGTACAGCTTCGACCGTGGTGGTGGCGGAGGCCCACGTGGTGGATAGTGGTGAGGGTGTGGGGGACTCTGTGTTGGTTCCTGTGCCCCCTCTCCCCCCTTTGCCTCATGTCGTGGGCTCCCTGCTGTGGGAAGTTGTACCTCCTCTTGAGGTAGCTGATGCGGCCAGGGACCTTGTGGTGGTCCTGAAGAAGGATGGTCGCCAGGATGGAGGGGTGCTGTGACTATCCCGGTTGCCAGGCAGGCCGTTCCGGGTGTGTCCCCTGTGGTGCCGCCCCCTGTTGCCGTCCCCTATGTTGCCGGTCCCATGTGTTGCCGCCCCATTCCAGGGGGGGGTGGTTGTCTTGCCATGGGGTGCCGTGCCGGGTGCAGTTGTGGGATCGACACCCTGTCTATTAGTCCAGGTGGAGCCGGTCCCCGGTACTCATCCACTGTCAGGGTGCCTAGCTTACATGTTTTCATTTCCGATGTTTCTGACTGTTATGACCCCACATACTGTGGCTGGTGCATGATGTGTTCAAACTGTATAGTGATATCTTGGCGGATTAGCCTAGTATCACAATTATTATTATATTTATCTATTCTTCTAACGACAATATACTGTACTAGTATAAATTATGTATTGCCAATGTATGTCTAATATTCCTATGCATATTATATTTCAATACCATGGCATATTTTTCATGGCATACAACCAAAGTTATATGCCATGTGTTTGTGGATATATTGAAAGTTTAGTAAATAGCAGAAGCCTAATGTCATATAGCTTGGAAAACACCATTATGTTCTTATATTATGGAATGCTATATATTGCTGTATATGCTATGTTAGCTGTGATGTAGAATGTATACATTTAGGTATCTGGTGTATTACAAGCATGTATACTGTGAAATATACATTTCATTATTGTTCGTTGCATTGTCTTCTTGTCATATTAGTAATTTATATTCTGGTACTGTGAGATGTATACCAGAGACAAAGTTTTGTTACTTATTTTGGTATATGATGATTATATTGTATTCATGTATAATTATGTATAACGGCTGACCGGTAGTAGTAGTAGGCATCCAGCAGTCTCAGGAGACTATGGAGTTGCGCTCTGGTTGTCGGTCTGGAGTGGCCTCACCAGGGCGCAAAGCCAGGGTAGGTTGATTCGGGGGAGAAGCTGTTACCCAGGCAGCAGGTCCCCTCTCCACGGCGCTGAAAGTTTCCAATGGAAAGGCAAACGCCAATACGATTGGTTCCAGCGCCGTCGCAGGAACTGTGAGTTCCGGGGTTGACCTCGAAGGTCAAAAAGGTTACCGGCTGACCGGTAACATCTTGAAATCCTCTCATAACCCCCTCCCCTCCCCTCCCCCTACCCCCCCCCCTTGCTAATATGAATGCCCAGTTGACTTATTTGTATATCATGATATATTCTATTATGTATTGATGTATTGATATGTATTATATAAAAATGTGTATTGTAACGTTGGTTTAGTTATTGTATGATTTAAAGAATTATTTGCTGAGAAATGTTTGTATATCCTGCCAAACACACACCGAAACTACAACGTTGGTACAACGTTCGAACAAATTTTAACACTTCCTAACCAGTTATAACAACCAATATAGCAAGTTGTAACAACGTTCTAATACGTAATAAACACGTTAAGCCAAGATGTAACAACTTTATTACAAGTTGTAACAAGCGAAAAATATAGACAGTTTCGGTTTGTGTTCCAGGGATGAGCTTGTGTTAATCGAAAGAGGAGAGTCAGCTGACTTTGGATTTGGAAACGGTGTCACTCTCGGCCTGCTGGGCTCCTGGGCGGTCACTACTCTTTGATCTTCCGAATCAGACGCATGTGTGTCGCCTTGGGCCGGGTTTTAGTGACCTTATTTGTGTTAGTTGACTGCTAGGATATTTAATGTTAAGTAGTAGCGTTTACCATGGGTCATTTCTACTGTCGTACAACATTTTACCAGGTGGTAGGTGCTTTTATATATAGTATTGAGGTGGGTACCTGAGGATCTTAAGTGAGGCCCTTGTGCTATGTATGATATTGATTCCCCAACTCATTTGTTAATGATTGTGACACCACCATCCTATATTGGTGTTATCAGCATAATAGGTGCTAGTGTCCCACTGTGCCAGGGTAGAGCCTGGTGTCAGCGAGTGCTGAGTGTATGCAGTGTTGAGGTCTGTTGATGATCATGCAAAGCTTTAAGAAACTGGATAAAGTAATAGAATGTGAGTTATAGAGATTGTAGTTTTCTTAAGGTGTTATGGTGACATGTTATATGCCCCAGTAAACTGGAATATTTTTTGATAGCCTTTGAACCCCTAGACACCTATTAATATTTGGCCAGGCTGCGTTTTCTAGCGATGCTGTAGGTTCACTACCCCATAATATTATATGGGGGCCATAACACTGACTATATGCCTCGCCCTCAAGCGTCGTGTGGAGTTCCTGTTCGTGAGGATTTGTGCGTCATTGGGAGGCGAACTGATTTCATTTTCCGGTAGCGGACTTCCGCACAAATATTGGTAGGCCTTCTCGGTTACCCCTATAGTATTGTGTACTGCTGAGGGCTCTTCACACCTATGGTTTTGTTCCTTAGTCTTGTTTATATTCTGTGTTTATGTGTTTTATCTTTGTTTTGTTTGTTTTGTGATGTGTTTGTGTGTGTCCATTTTGGACTGATCTGTGTAATGTATTTTGTGTATCCTTCTTGCATTGTGCTTTTGTGTTCGTGTTTCCTTTGTTTCGTGTGTTTTCAATATTGTGGGGGTTTTGGTTTGGAGCTTCTTGTTCTGTTTTTTTGTCATATTGTTCTTGGGTGTTTTTTATGTAATTGTTTTATTGTATTTGGGCCCGTCAGGCCTGTGATTTTGTAACTTTGTCTTCTTTATGTCATGTGTTTATGTATTTTCTCCTTGTGTTTGTTGCTGTACTGTATTTTTGTGTATCTTTATTGCTTTGTATTTTGTGTTTGGGTTTCATGTGTTTATGTGTTTTCATATGTTTTTTCTGTGTAATGTCGTTTTTCCGTAATGTTTTTCTGACATTATTTTATTGTATTATTTAACATGCTCTACATGTAAACATTAATAAAAAAGTACACCAGCCCCACTGTAATCACCAGTCAGCACAATCACTCAACCATTCACGAGCTTCCATACTGACGCATGTGACAGCACCATCATAAAAACAGTGACTGTTAAAATGAGGTGGGAGGAGATGGAAGAAGCGTAGGTCGGTACAAAGATATATTCAATGGAGCTCGGAACAGAAGAGCTAACAAAATCAACAGACGGATCCATTGTGCACAAACGTCATCAATACATTCGAGATCACAAATATATCACTGCTGGATTCCTGCTAGACCCCCCCCCCCTGAACAGCAGTTCAATGCCCTTTTATATAGTACAATGAGCATAACAGTACATCATAATCAAAGTGGTTTGTACCCACTGAAAGACATTGTAAGTCCGACTGAATCATAAACTATCACGTTCTACTAGATATATATCATTCAGTCTTATATGGTTGTCATATTTCAGTTCTTTAAGTATTCCGACATGTATTTCCTGACCAAACTATGTAAGAAATTGTGACACAAAGGGAAGACTAAACACACCCATGGGTTGATCTATGGCCAGGATTTCGCATATACACGTTTGAAACTGTTTTACGCATGGTATGTCTACAAGGTGGAAAACAGTAGTCAGTATGGATTCTTGCTCATACCATCTCTCTGCCAGAGATGGCTGGCTTAAAGTTCTCTGGTGAGGCTGATTACCACGAGGGGACGGCGGCATTATTTGAAGTACTGAGAGAAGAGTAGAGAACCTGTTGGTATACAGATTCTCTGTGGGAACTATATCGCTGTCAAGTTTGCAGCAGGATCCTCCTTCTGCAGGTTTAAGGACACCTATGGAGGGAAGGGAATGGAAATGCCTAAAATGGGGCAGACACGGCAGAAGTGGTTAATTTGTGTCAAGTATATTCTTTTGCTGGTGGTGCGAGATGCGGCCTTTGAACTGCCTAAACCGACAGCATTACTATTATAACGAATTGTTTTCCAGCTTTGGGCTACGACTGATTGTGGACCTGTGCCGTGACATCATGATAGTGACATGTTGACCATGCCTTGTAAAAAACCTCCAGGGCTGGTATGGGGTTTGACCTTCAGATTTCGGGGAACGAGGCAGTAGTCCTGGTGTCGTACGGTCTATAATCAACTGTCTAGGGGTTGTGGTGGTTCTTTTGTAGCGTAAGGTCGGAAAGGCATCGACAGAGAGTGGGCATTTTCCACTTGATTTTGATGAGAAGAGAGACCAATAGAAAACAGAAGTGCAATTATAGTGCATCAGGCTTGAATACTCATGTGCATGAGAAATAGGCTTTCAGCTTCCAGAAGAAGAGGGACAATGTCAGCCGTGTGAAGAACTACCTGACAGACCACTGGAACATTTTCTAACAAACTACAGAGTTCAAACATTTACAAGATTTAAAGTGAGAGTTAACAACGCAGAAGTAAGTGTTAAACAGATTGAACATAATCTTAACCGAAGTCAACTGATCCGGCTGTAAAGTATGTGAAACGTTCAGATGCCAAATTTGCTTCGTATTTATGTGTTGGGGTTTAATCTGATTTTTTTCCTCGAAGAGCCATAACCTTAACTCTCCTGGCACAATTCCCAAGAGGGCTTTGCATGCCGAAGTCTGCTTTTATTAGGGCAATACCTTACTCAGTTTTCTTCAAGAAGAGCTGACCAACCGGGCTGTGGTGGAATGTGGGTCTTGCGGCTGCTCGAAGCAACAGCCTGGTGGACCAAGCTTTCACAAGTCAAACCTGGCCCCGAGAAGAGCTTAGGGAGTAGAGGAACTCACCATCTAGCATGAAGTTCCA
>WNGS01028976.1:0-19417 GCA_020271785.1 Procambarus virginalis
CGTTTTATAGTTGCTTAACGTATAGATCAAGACAGGGCCACAATGCCACCTGCAACTCCCTCCTCCCCCCCCACTTCTGCACACCTGGTCGCGCCAACCGCTACATTCCCAGACAAACTACTTGTTACTGGACGCCCTGCGTTCTTCATTGTCCGTTCAACAACACACCACTCCCAGCTCCACGCCAATCACATACCTCGCAAGCCATTGTCAGGACCGTCCAGCCACTCTCTCACCAGAATATCTTGTGCTTTCCTGCTGTGAACACGTAATTTGACTCACCTCGTGTTATCAAATAGGAGTTTATAGCTCGCGCATATATTCCCAGCACTAATCTTCTTTTTGCTTGTTATTGTATGTCACTTCTCCTCCCTTTAACGTAATCCGTTTTATGTTCAGTGATTTTTCCACTTGTTGTTCTGCACCATTAGCCAAGATTTTTTGCATTTATTTCAATTTGTTGTTTTATTGTTATTAAAGAGCATTGTTTAGTATTGTGTTTTATGTCTCTTCCCTTACCCTTACCACAGATTATCAAACACGCAGTCATTCTTTTTTTTTCTTTGTTTTTCTTGTAATATTTATGTGGCCGGGCCTTAACATCTGCCAGTGGAAGACTGCTGACCCCATACGCCACTACTTTACCGTCACACTATTTTCAAATATTATTGATTATTAACGTACTTGTTTAACTATAATAATAATAAATATTATTATTTAGTGAAAAGTGACATAAATAGATGCAGAGTTACAAACATTCTGATTATTTATAGGCAGAGCTAGGAAATACAAATACCTAAGAGCCACTAATACGTATTGCGTTTCGGGCAAGGTGTGGAAGAAAAAACTTAGACTAAAACTTGAATAGTAATTGACTTTAAAGTATAAATTCGCTTAAAGAAAAATACAAGAAAAAACCATCGTTGAATGTAATGAAACGCCATTTTCCTGGTGAGTGAGTCCCGGAGGCTATCCGGAGCTATCCCAGGCTGATATGCTATGTCAGACATTGGCATCAGACATGCGTATGGAGATCTGTGGGCCTACCGGGGGACCACGGCCAGACCCGGCCTCCTCAGAGAGGCAAGGGGGAGCAATGGCCTATAGAAGCCCCCGTGTGGTTGTTAGCATTTCTATGTCTGCCATCCGACCGTGACAGGCACCCAGAAGCTAAGCACCTCAAAACAAACCCTATGTTCTGGTTAAAATTGCTACCAAGAACCGAACTAGTGGATAGAACTACCCCAACAGGAAAAAAAAACAAACTAGTATGACGTCACCACGTCACCGAGCGCCGCTGTCTGCGCAGCTTCCCCCCTCCCCTGGAGGGAAGGGGGAGCCCCAGACCTCCCATGCTGGCTATCCACCCATCAGTCTGAGGCTGGATGTCAAAACATGCGAAAACCGTCGACCGGAGGGAGGGAGGGGTGCCAGGGAGCCTCCGGGGACTCACCCAGAAAATGGCGTTTCATTACATTCAACGCAGGTTTTCTGGGGGAGCCCCGTCGGCTCCCCGGAGCTAACTACCCACAGAGGAAGATCAAAGGGATGGAACCGGGAGGGGGACACCACGCACCCCCAAGGAAGCGAGGCAACTGGCAGCAACGCCAACCCAAGGCGCCACAGCCCCAAAAAGTCTCGGGAACAAACACAAAAACAACGACAGCAAGGCCCCCGGGACGAACCCCAAAGATCCTAGCTCGAAAGGACTGCTAGGACACGGTTGTCCAAGACAGCAGCGAGAGCAGCAAAGCCACAAACGCCCCGGGCATGGACGGGAAGAACACAGGCAGCTAGCCGCAAGAACACGGCTGACAACCTGGGACACCAGCACAGGCGAAACGGGAAGAACAGAACCGGATAAACGCAAAACGCGCTCCGGACACAGATGCCGTGGCACTCAAATAACAGTGGAGGGCCGCCACTGAACAAAAAACACGACAAACCCCCAGCCCGACCAACGAAACACCAACAAACCAGTGGACCCCTCCAGAACGCAGAAGCCCCATCCCCGGCGCCAGAAAAGATGGACACTGCTGCCACCGCGTAACAACCAAAACGCTAAAACCACAGGAGCAGGAAACCTCAGCGACTCGACCCCCAGAGGCAAATGCCAAAGGCAAAAGAGCCGACGAAAAACCGGAACCGAAGGAGCACTACCAACCGAGAAGACAGTACGCTGGCCAGAGACCAGGATGGTGCAAGCGGCCGCACGAACAGGCCAGAGGTGAAAAGACGCACAAGACAGCTTACTAAAGGTGCAGAAGCAACACCAAGATCGAAAGGCAACGCCATGGCTCCGCCAGCGCTGCACGAAAAGAGGTGACAGTATGTGGCACGACGACGGCCCCCAAACCCCACCAGAAAACCAAGCCGAACGCTAACAAGAGGAAGCACCTAAGAAGGGACAGGAAAAGGAAGGACCGCCAAAATACCCAATACTGATCCATCGCCAAGAGAAATCACAGGGGGGACACCTACCATGAAGCCACCCGACCCACCAACCGGAGGCAAGACCATGAGGCAGAACGTAAGAAGCCCCGACCAGGGCCCCTCCGAGCCCAGGAAAAGGTGGAGCCGCAGGAAGATCACGGGCGCGACCACCGACACTCAGGCGGCACAAGGAGATGGAACGTCTGCCGAACAGAAACTCCCCAAGCAAGCCACCCGCCAGGAGTTCAGAAACAATGGGTTCGACGTGAGACGTCGCAAGACCCCGAAAAACCAACCGGCAGGGCACGCTAGGAAACCAAAGAAGGGGAAAGGGTTGCCGCCACAAAACAGTACCGACCCAAGGGGTACGAGCAACTGCAACTACTGAGACCAAAGAAGCACACCCAGAGACACGGCCAAAAAAAACGGCCCAAGAAGCCAAAGAACACATGCAGAACACTCCTGCGGCAGAGGGAGAACACAAGGGAAACACGCACAAGGAATGAAGCTGTGGAAACCGACCTCACCTCCAACATCGCAGCAAGTGCAGGAAAAACCGACCAAGAGATGCCAAGAAGACGACTGGGGTGAGGCAGGACGAAAGGAGCAGAAGCACAAAAACCCAGGAAAACACCCAGGGGTAGACAATCAGGCAGGGACTCGTACATCAAGCCCTTAGGCACAAACCAGCAGCAAAGTGTGCCACCCCAGCAAACACAGAACGTTTGGGAACGTTTTAATTGGTGCCACAAAGGTAATTTTGTAACTTTTAAGATTAATACGTATATCTGACGTCCTGAAAACCATTAGATATAACTAAAACATATATTTTTGAGACACGAAGGTTTCTAAGATTTATGCAAAAAAATTTTTTAAAATAATAGTAAATGCTATGGAATTGTAATGTTTTCATGCTGTATATTTAAGAATATATAATTTCCAGTCAACATTTTGTTTTTTTGTTTTTACTCTATGTAAACACCTATCCAATTTACGGTTCTCACATAACATATAATATAACATTCATATGACGTCAATATAACGTTAATTACACATCATTACGTTAGTATGATGTTATATTAACGTTTAATTCCTGTATGAAAAGCAGAAATTAATTTTGAACTTTGTTTTCAAACCTTGTAAAGTTACCATAAAACTTGGAATAAGGGGGTAAGCATACTTTACTTATGAAAATATCGAAACAAATCAAACAAAACATTTTAACATAAAAAACATATTGTACATAAACACAACACATAACTGCATGACATGAGAGTTAATTGGAACTCTGTAATATAGCATACATGAACCTTGAGGTACAACCTAGTTTGTATATACCCCTGCAGTTCTTTCCTAAATTTAAATTTTTTAAATTTTTCACACTTGGTTTTGAGTTCTGTCTTGTGTTGATACTTTTATAACCTATTAATGTCCCCTTTGTTATGTCCCTTCATCCTATTGTGCACCTCAACCATATGTCACTCCTAATTCATCGCCTTTCTAGAGAGATGTAGATTAAGCTTTGACAATCTTTCTTCGCATGACAGGTTTCTAATGAGCTAACACTTTCCGGACCCACTAATGACGAAGGTATGGAGTCAAAATTTTAGCTGCTAAATTTCCACTAATGGAGTTTATATTCACTCGCTTTTTGCTTATACGCTTTTGGAGTTTATTTTGCATTTAAACCTGTAGAAAATTCTATGCGAACACATTGATACCAAATTGATAACCTAGGACGAGAATTGAGGTGACATTAAAGTGGAAAAGAGTATTCACTCTCTGTATTAAAAGGCTCTCTAATGGAAGGCCATGCACTGCATAGCACTCTCTTCGGGTTAGCGCGCCTGCTTCATCACGTCAGTGGGTGGAGTGCACTGCTGTTTTTGACATTCATGCATACATTCCCGTTGGGAATTCTATTGCGAACACATTGATACCCAATTGAAAAACCTAAGATGGACAAATTGAGGTGACCCAAAGTGAAAAACGAGTGTATACATTTTATCGCTCTTGGTGCACTCCTGGGTAAAACGCTCTCGCTTTCCGTCACCTCTGTTTGTTGCGGATGGTAAGGCGGTTTTTTTTTTAGTTTATGCCTTAGTCTTTTAGAGAATTCTATTGCGAAACACATTGATACCAATTGCAAAACCTAGGACGAGAATTAAGGTAACAAGTTGAAAAGAATATACACTTTTCAGTATTATCGCACTCTAATTTAATGAGCTCTTCTGGTCCCTGCCGCCTACCTTCATCTTGTCGGCGGGTGGAGCGCGATGACTGTTTTTAATTATATGCATATACTCCTGTTGGGAATTCGATTGCGACACATTGATACCAAATTGAAAAACTAGGACGAGAATTAAGGTGACAAGGTTGAATAAGACTATACCACTTCCCCCATAGTACCGCCCCCTACCATGGAACATCCAAAACCACAGGAGATAGTGGAGGGCTTACTCGCCCAAAACGCAGAAGGTTGTTGGGGATTAATTCAAAAACTTTATCCTACGCTGGACGCATTCTAGTGAATTTATATCCAGTCTATAATACAGCGACCAAAAGTGAAGTTCATATATCTAAATGGAGCCATGCGAACCAAGGCGTGAATTCCACTAAATGCCTTGAGTGAGCAGAGTGAGAGTGAGTGAGGAGTAAGAGTATGAGGGTTAGTAAGAGTGAGAGTAAGAGTGAGTATGGAGTGAGTAAGAGCTGAAGTGGTGAGAGAGTAAAGAGGTGAAAGGTGAGAATGAGTGAGAGTAGGAGTGCGAATAAGTAGAGTGAGTAGGAATGAGTAATGCGAGTAAGAGTAAGAGGGACTGAGAGTAAGAGTGAGTATAAGAGTGAGTGATGAGGTAGAGTGGGTAAAGTGTGACTGAGAGTAAGAGTCAAGAGTGACTGAAGGCGGTTAACAGAGTCGAGTGTGTAAGAGAGAGTGACGCGTTGAGTAAGAGTGAGTGAGTGTGTAAGAGTAAGAGTGAGTGAGAGTAAGAGTGACTGAGAGTAAGAGTGAGTTAAGAGAGTGAGGTGTGAGAGTGAGTAAGAGTGATTGAGAGTGAGTAAGAGTGATGAGAGTGAGTAAGAGTGATTGAGAGTGAGTAGGAGTGAGTGAGCGTGGGTAAGAGTGAGTAAGAGGTGGTAAGAGTGCAGTAAGGACGCCTGAGTGACACCCAGTGGGTAAGACGTGAGTAAGAGTCGAACACGGACGGCAAGAGTAAGAGTGATTGAGTGAGTGAGTAAGAGTAACTGATAGGTGAGTAAGATGTGACAGAGAGTGTGTAAAGCATGAGTTGAGTGAGTAAGAGTGAGTGAGAGTGTGTAAGAGTGATGGAGAGTAAGAGTAAGAGTGACTGACAGTGAGTAAATGATTGAGAGTGAGTGAGTAAGAGTGAATAAGAGTATTAAGAGTATGAGAGTGGGTAAGAGTAGAGTAAGAGTAAGAGGATGAGGTAAGGGTGAGTCAGAGTGAGTAAGAGCGAGTGAGAGGTAAGAGTGATTGAGAGTAAGAGTAATAGTGAGTATGAGGAGTAAGAGTGAGCATGAGAGTAAGAGTGCTTGAGAGTGAGAGTAAGAGTGTTGAGAGTGTAGAGTAAGGTGATTGAGGTGAGAGCTAACGAGTGATTGAGAGTGAGAGTAAGAGGTGAGTGAGAGTGAGATTAAGAGTGAATGAGAGGAGGAGAGCAAGAGTGAGATTGAGAGGAAGAGTGGGAGTAAGAGTAAGGACTGAGGTTAAGAGTGAGAGTAAGAGTGAGTAAGAGTGAGTAAGAGTAAGAATGAGAGTAGGAGTGATTGAGAGTAAGAGTGTTTGAGAGTAAGAGTGAATATCAGAGTGAGTTAAGAGTGATTGAGAGTAAAGAGTGAGAGAGGTAGAGTGATTGAGAGTAAGAGTGATTGAGCAGGAAGAGGGAGTACGAGTGAGTAAGAGTAAGAATGAGAGTAGGAGTGATTGAGAGTAAGGTGATTGAGAGTAAGAGTGATGAAGAGTAAGAGTGATTGAGAGTGAGCGTGATTGAGAGTAAGAGTGAATGTGAGAGTAAGAGTGAGAGTAAGGATGATTAAGAGTGAATGGAAGAGTAGGAGTGATGAGGAGTAAGAGTGAGAGTAAGAGTGATTGAGAGTAAGAGTGAGAGTAAGAGTGAGGAGTAAGAGTAAGAGTAAGAGTGAGAGTAAGAGTGAGTAAGAGTAAGAATGAGAGTAAGAGTAATTGAGAGTAAGAGTGATTGAGAGTAAGAGTGAAGATGAGAGTGAGGAGTAAGAATAAGGAGTAAGAGTGAGAGTAAGAGTGAGTAAGAGTAAGATGAGAGTAAGAGTAAGAATGAGAGTGCGAGTGATTGAGAGTAAGAGTGAGAGTAAGAGTAAGAGAGTAAGGTGAGTAAGAGTGAGAGGTGTGAGTGAGGTGTGAGAGTGCCAGGGAAGCAGGATGTGGTCACAGATAGGCCTTGGCCTCGTGATCCTCTAATGTTGGTTTTTTATATATATGTTGGATGTTTGTCACTGTTTCAAATTATAATTTATTATTAAGCAGGAATGTAATAAGATATTGCACAGTATTAATGTGACAATAAAATATGCACTATTTCCTTGATAATCAAACGTGTTGATCAAAGATAATATACAATCTTTGACGGAAACATTTTGAGAGAGCGAGGTGGCTGGGCAACTCTGGGGCTGGTGGTGAGAGAGGACACACGAGGGTTAGTTGGGCTCAGACCTTCAGTGGTGAGGGGTGTGTCCCCAGCTGGCCGCCACCGCCCGCCACCGCCCACCCACCCACATCCACCGCCGCCCCCACTACTCATCCGCCTCCACCACCACTCACCACCGCCGCACGCCATCACCAGCCGCCCCCCGCCCGCCACCATGCCGCCACCAGCCTCCATCACCAGCCGCCACTCGGCCTCCATCCACCGCCACCAGCCGCCACCGACCAGGGCCGCCATCACACCGCCACCACCAGCCCGCCACCCGGCCTCCAGATGCCACCGCTGCCATCAGCCGCCACCACCAGCCGCCATCAGCTGCCACCGCCCGCCACCAGCCGCCACCGCCACCAGCCGGCCACCGCCCCGCCATCCACCACCACCGCCACCACCACCGCCACCACAACTTCCCACCAGCCGCCACCACCCAGCCGCCACCAGCCTCCATCACCAGCCGCATCACCGCCCGCCACCGCCACCACCAGCGGCCACTATCCGCCACTGCCACCAGCCGCCCCCACCGCCGCCCCGCCACCACCAGCCGCCACCAGCTGCACCGACCAGCCGCCACCGCCACCAGCCGCCACCACCAGCCGCACCACCCGCCACCCAGCCAGACCCCCGCCACCACCAGCTGCCACCACCAGCCGCCACCACCAGCCGCCAACAGCTGCCACTAGCCGCCACCGCCACCACCAGCCGCCATCAACCGCCACCACCAGCTCGCCACCAGCTGCCACCGCCCCCGCCCGCCACCGCCAACACCAGACCCTACCCGCCGCCACCCGCCCCCGCCCTCCATCCACCCACCCTTCACCGTGTCACGCCCACCACCACTCACCACCAGGCCGCCACCGCCCGCCACCAGCCGCCACAGCCGCCATCACCGCCACCACCAGCCGCCACCGCCTCCAGCCGCCCCCGCTGCCCCCAGCCGCCGATCACCCGCCCACCACCAGCCGCCATCAGCTGCCACCCGCCACCAGCGCCCACCACCAGCCGCCTCAGGCCACCACCACCGACCACCAGTTGCCCACCGCCCCACCACCACCCACCACAGCCGCCACTGTCCGCCACAGGCACGCCACCAGCCGCCACTGTCCGCACAGCCGTCACTGTCCCGCCACCGCCACTGTCCGCCACAGCCGTCACTGTCCGCCGCCGCCACTGTCCGCAAATGCCACCACTGTTCGCCCGCCGCCACTGTCCGTACCGCCGCCACTGTCCGCCGACCGCCGCCGGACTGTCCGTCCGCCGCCACCTATCCGCCACCGCCAGCCACTGTCCGTCCGCCCGCCACTATCCGCACACCGCCGCCACGTCCGCATCCGCCGCCCACTATCCGCAACACGCCGCCACTATCGCCACTTTCCGGCCGCCGCCACTGTCCACCACAGCCGCCACTGTCTCGTCCGCCGCCACTATCCGCCACTGTCCACCACAGACCGCCACTGTCCGCCGTTCAGCCTCCCCTCTCTCCGTTCCTCTCTCTTCTTCTCTGTCTCAACTCTCTCTTGTTCTCTCTCTTTTTTCTTGTTCCTCCTCTTTCACACTCCTTCTCGTCTCCCTCCTCCTTCCTCTTCTCCCTCCTCTTACATACCTATCTGCATGTCTTCTCTCTTCCTCTCACTCTCTCCCTCTTCTCTCCTCACTCTCATTTTTCTCTCTTCTCTCTACTCGCCTCTCGTCTCCTCTCTCTCTCCGACTCTCTCTCCTGCTCATCTCTGCTCTCTCTGTCTCTCTCTCTCTCTGTCTCCCTCTCTCTCTTGTCTCTCTCGTCTCTCTAGTCTGCTCTCTTCTCACTCTTCCTCTCTCTGTACTCTCTCTCTCTCCTCCTCCTCCCCTCTCTCCTCTCTATCCTCTTCTCCTCTCTTCCTCTCTCTCTCTCTCTCCCTATTATCTCCTTTCTCTTATTCTCTTTGTCCTCTCTTTTTTTATTATTTCCTCTACTTTCTTTCTCTATCTATCTTCTCTCTCTTCTGTCTTTTCTTCTCTCTCTCTCTCTCTCTTTTCTTCTCTCTCTTCTCTCTTGTTCTCTTTTTCTGTCCTCTCCTATCTTTCCTTCTTTCTCTCTCTCTATCTCCCTTTTTCTTCTTCTCTTTGCTCTCTTTCTTATTTTCCTTCTCTCTCTCCTCTCTCTCTTCTCACCTACCTCTCTCTTCTTCTCTTTCCCTCGCTTCTTCTCTTTCCCTCTCTTCTTCACTCTCTTCTTCTCTCTCTTCTCACTTTTTCTGCTTCTGTCTTTCTCTTATCTTCTCGACTCTCTCTCTCTTTCTCCCTCTCTTCCCCTTCTCTCGTCCTCTCTCCTTTTTCTCTCTCTCTGATCTCTCTCTGTCTCCATCTTTCTAAATGCAATAAAGATAATTATACCTAATAAATTCAACCTTTGCTCCAAAACGTTATATCATGACATTTAAAATACGTTTTATTAAAACGTTTTGACCTCACGTTTTAAAGTCGTCTATATAAATTCTCAAAATACGTATTTTAAACGTAATTTAAAACGTGCCCAAAACAATAAAATGTCGTTTATAGGACGTTTTTAAAACGTGAAAATGTTTGCTGGGACACCACAACCGGACACAGGAACAAGGACACGCCACCGCAAAACACGGTACCAATTCACACGTGCAATAGCAGCAACAGGCACCACCGCAACATGCAACAGGTAAATAGCAACTCGCTTCTGCAAAGGCAGAGAACGGAGCAGACAGACCCCAGACAGGGCCCACAGAGACACGACATAACCCAGCAGGGCCTGGAAACCCGCACACCAGGTGACCGACAGCGGAGAAACCCCGCTCAATACCTGCTGGATGAGGTAGTGGGAGCTCATTTACACCCCAAGCCCGGCCCGAGGCCAGGCTAGACCAGCCAGAGGATGGCCCACCAGGATGGGCCGGAACTTCTATTCGAAAGCAAGCTAGTGTGCCCCGAAAGTCCACGGACGTACCAGCAATAAGGCGTATGCTCGCAAGTAGGTCGTGTAACAACTGCAGACCTCTGACATATACAGTGTTCCCCGATTGTGCCTATAGCACCACTGCACTCCACTGGTACTATCCCGCAAGTTCTACCAGATAGGCGGGACCCAAGAGCCAGAGCTCAAAACCATGCAAGCACAGCCAGGAGCTCTACCAGGTGAGTACAGAACCAACACCACAACCCCCACACCTCATAACACTAAAAAAGGGCGGGTCCCCTAACCCTTAAACCACGCATATCATATATAAATGATATCAATGACAAAACCGAAATTGCGCACATCATTTATATATGATTTCGTGTCTAGCGCTATAATTTAAACACCCCGCCTGGGATAGGGGCAGCTATAGTACAGCCACGACTGATAGTTGCCAGATCCCACCTAGAAAAAAAATCCAGCCCAACATTCTTGAGAGTGAGAACGTCAGTATTGCGCTAGCCACCAAGGATGGCGCACGCAGCATGAGCTCACAGCACCGCTGTTCAGCTTGCGACCACAGCATCGCCTACAAATGCCAAAATATAAGTGATACTGCTATTATTTAGCAGTGATAGTATTACTGAAGCCCCCTGAATTTGATAAAACTGACCAGGATTCTGATAACAGCTCGATTGTGGCGATATTTAGCGCTGTGCTCGATGGAGGGAGGAGTACGGCTGTGGAGGGAGGATTGTGGCGTTGTCTTCTGACTGTGTGTGGCCACCATTTATTGACTGCACTCACCATACCAGCTTAGTGGTTCGCTATGGTGAACACAAATGTAGATACTTACATATAACGTGTGTATAGTGTGAGAACAGCGAGAGGAGTAGGTTGGGAGCCGCCATTTTGGTGAGAGGAGCGTCGTCTGCAGGAATTATCGTGTTGTTTACCTGTGACCACAAAGGGTCTTTGGGCACCATACCAGCTTATTTGTACAAGTATGGTGAATAAAACAGGTAGATACTTATATATAATGTGTGTATATAGCATAATAACACCACAACCAATATTGTTGGAGGAGAAATATTAGTGCGTGTGGCCTTGAGGGTGGCCGCCGATCAGCTGACTGTGGAGTAGCTACGTCTTTGTGCGTTTACAGCAGTACACCGAGAACTTCAACAAGATCTTGTAGATCTGAGGCAAAGTGAAATTGACACCAGTAATTCCATCTATCATCATACTATCATGCAAGAGGAGCCACACATCTATGGATCATCCAATAAAATCAGCAGACTTCTAGATGTTACTGCTGCTCGGCTTAGACTCGGTTACAAGTATCTCTGGGAATTCTCATTATCTGCCGATGTAGACCTGACCAAATGTAAACTGTGTCAACAAAATTATTTGCACACCCTCCGTCACTATGTGATGGAGTGCGAAAAGATACGTGAATTTAGAGACAATTCTATAACCAATGTTCCAGCGATGTGTAAATATTTCATTCAAAATGATCTGCTACCAGAAATTTTAGCCAAATATCCCCAGTTTGCTAACTGTAGGTAGTAACTGAGTGATTGTAACCTATCCACCGCTGCCCACTGGATGGGAGGCGGTGTGCAGGACAAACATATAAATTTTGACACTAGCTCTCCACATATGTCAGTTGCTTAATTTAGAACCTGTACTTGAGGTCGATCTCGAACCCATTGTTGATGTGACGACTTGTATTGAATTTTGTAACTAGCTCATCAAGATTGTAACTTGCTTAGCTAAATGAATTGTGGGGTTCAGTCCCTGAGCCCATTATGTGCCTCTGTAACCCTTTCCACTACCGCCCACAAGATGGGTATGGGGTGCATAATAAATGAACTAAACTAAAAAAAAACTTTGTGCGTTTACTCACCATACAAGCTTAGATGTACAGTTATGGTGAACAAAACATGTAAATACGTATATATAACGTCTGTATATAGTGAATAAATGCAAAAACAGTATTGTGGGAGGTAAATGAGGGTGAGTGAGGTGGTGTTGAGGGAGGGCGTGGCAGTGAGTGGCTCGCTGGTGTGTGGCGGCCACTCCTCGTTGCTTTTTGACTCACAAGACCAACTTAGTAGTTCGTTATGGTGAACAAAACATGCAGATACTTATATATAACCTGTGTATATAGTGTAACAACAGCAAAACTATTTGTTTATTGTTTTATGAACATAATTGAATCACTTATATGCACACCATAATTTTGAGTACAGCGATGGTTCACACATTTTATAATATAAATATACCACAATTCACTGTATGGAATAATATTACTGCAAAAAAGCTAAGAAAAAATCAATCAGAGACATTGAAATAATTAGGAAATAATATATTTGTGGCAACTGCCGTCTGACAGCTCGGGCGGAGTAGACCTCGTCTGACGAAGGCTCTGCCAACGCCCCTTTTTTGCCACACCTCCCTACCCTACTGCGGCTAAAATATGCTACCTACGATTTTTGTTATTTTTTCCGTGATCAGGGAACAAAAATAAACAATTCTATAAGACGAAAGAATTTTTGGATTTTTTTTTTGTTGCGCCTGTGGGTGTGAATTCCATTTGGGCCCCTAGCGGTTTGAGGGCTAAAGGACCCCAGCATGGGTTGGACATGCACAAGAGAGGGACAGGAAGGGATGAAAAAAGGACAGTCAACTGGTGTGCGAACGGTCTCAGACGTACAAAAGATACCTAAAGAAAGACAGGTATATAAACAACACCGCATTCAGCGCCCTGCCAAAAGACGCCAGACCGCAGAAACTCACCTGGTGAACTGTTACACGAACGTGACACGACTCGACCGTGCCCAGAAGAGCCTGGGAGCACCGCCAGGTGAAGACGCCAGAGCCGGACCTGCAGGAGAGCAGGGTAGAGGCGAAGATGGTGGCCCACACCCATGACACATAGAAAACCTCGGCGGCCTCCCCACAACTGGAAACCAGGACACCCCCGGAGCGAAGGGGCACATACCACTGCAAGGGAGAAGAGTGAGAGGCGAAGCACTTGAGCAAAAAAGGCGTCAAACACCAGCACTGAAACACACCGCCCAAACCAAAATAAACTCCACGGCGCATGCGCAGGACACGCTGGCCGAACTGCACAACTCTCTGCGTGAAGACGCCAACCAGGACTACTGCACCAGAAAAGTAGCCAAAAGAGGAAGCAGGAACAAGAAAACCGGCCAACGAAACGAAGACAGAGCCCAAAAAGGCACCCAACCGGGCCACAATCACCCCAACAAGGCTACAAGGAGCCCAACCGGCCCATAAGTAGCCCAACTGGGCCAAAAGCAGCCCAAACCGGGTCAAAAGTAGCCCAAACCGGGCCAAAAGTAGCCCAAACCGGACCACTGGCCACAAGCAGCCCAACCACAAGTAGCCCAAAACGGTGACAAGGACGAGGAGCCGACAGACGTTCCAAGAACGCGGGAAGTAGCGAAAAACCTTCCCGAACCCTCGAGAACACGGAAGCCAAAACCAGTCCTGAAGGCACACAAAGGCGCAGGCGCACCCGGTTTTACATGACCAGGAGTCATGTAGAACCCCAAGAACGGGGAAACATGACGAAAATACCATCCCAAAAAAGGGGTGGGGGGAAACATCCACCCACAGGACAGAACCAACCGCCAAAGGCCAAGGAACCGAGCCTGGGGAGGGGCCGACGCCCAACAGCACCTACGGCGAGTGGGGAAGAAAACCCCACTCCGCGTAACCACAAGCCCCGCCTAGAGGGGGATAAAAACCCCACGGGGTCCTACGGGCCAAGGCCCCCCAAGTCAGCCCCTCCCCAGCCCCAGGAACCTACACGACAGGCCCCGGGGCTAAGCTGTCCCCCCAAAGCCCTGGCCGTACCAGAAAACCGGGGCAGCCGTGAAAACACTAAGGAAGGGAGCCCACTGGCAGACTCTTACAACACGGCTGGAGGAACAGGCTCAAATGCCCCCATCACTACCCTGGAAGGGGAATTCCCTGAGACCGCCCGAGTCTCAACACCATCAAACTCCACCCTGAAACTACAGACTGTAAGGAACCGGATGCAGGCAGGAAGGGGAATCCAGGGGAAAACAAGAACCAAAACGGGGCAGCCCGGGGCTCCCGGGAGTAACCACGAGAGCGTTGCCACCACCAAGGCTCAAGTGTAACGCCCCTGCTGCCCGCACCCGCTTAGTCAGCACAACTGGGTAACCGAGCCACAACGAGCAACACACTCGCAGGACTCCGGGTCAACAAACTCGCAGGACTCCGGGGTCGAAGGTGTCACCGAACCCACAGGCAGCAGACGGAGGCAAAACAGAGAGTCACCCAGACAGAGACAAGGACGAGGGGCTTGTTGTAGGGGCCAGGTAGCCTGGTGGATAGCGTGCAGGATTCGTAATTCTGTGGCGCGGGTTCGATTCCCGCACCCGGCAGAAACAAATGGGCAAAGTTTCTTTCACCCTGAATGCCCCTGTTACCTAGCAGTAAATAGGTACCTGGGAGTTAGTCAGCTGTCACGGGCTGCTTCCTGGTGTGTGTGTGTGTGTGTGGTGTGGAAAAAAAAAAGTAGTTAGTGCAGTTAGTAAACAGTTGATTGACAGTTGAGAGGCGGGCCGAAAGAGCAAAGCTCAACCCCCGTAAAATACAACTAAGTGAATACAACTAAGTGATAAGTGAAGGGGTGAGCAACCCTCAACTCGCTGGAAGCGAGGGGGGACTCTGGGGTCACATCCATCGGACCACGCGCCCCCAGGGGTTTCCCGGGGTCCCGAGTGTTTACTATAAGAGGACTCCCGCTCAGGTAATCCCAGGCAGGGTACTGCTAACCGGCACCCAAAGCTACCAAACAACTTTCTAAGAGCTGAGCCCCCGGGACGTGTACACTCACAGGGACCTAGCAGGGGGTGCCACCAGAAATACTCAGAACACAAGGGACCCAAGGGGCAAGAACGAAGGCAGACCCCCACCAGGTAGATAAACAAAAAGAAAAAGAAAACCCCGCAAGAGGACAGCGTACCCAAGTGGAACAGAGCCGGCCGCTATGATTGGGAAAGACAAGCTGCACAGTACTCTGCACCCCACCAGTGCAAAACTGCCCCTTACTCTAAGGCGAACAAGGGAGACAGAACACCCAAGCACACAAAGAGGGGCCAAAAACCAAGCAGGGGCAGACCCCAAGGAACTTGTGGAAGGTGGCCCCAAGTCCCAAGGGCAGTACTTACAGGGCACCTAGGGAAGGGAACCCTAAGCGCATGCAGCCCGAGTACTGGAGAATCACTCCCGGCTCACGCACCACCTAGAAAACAGACACCACACTCTAGGTACAGTGCTGAAACAACCACTGGAGCCGGAGCACATAACTGGTGCCTATAGCATGAGCGGAAGAACTGATGGGTGGATAGCCGGCGTGGGAGGTCTGGGGCTCCCCCTTCCCCCTCCCGGGGAGGGGGGAGCTGCGCAGACAGCGGCGCGGTGACGTGTGACGTCATACTAGTTTGCTTGTTTTTCTGTTGGGGAGTTCTATCCACTAGTTCGGCTTTTGGTAGCAATTTTAACCAGAATAGGGGTTTGTTTTGAGGTGCTTACCTTTCTGGGTGCCTGTCCCGGTCGATGGCAGACATAGAATGCTTCCAACGACACGGGGGCTTCTATAGGCCATTGCTCCCCTTGCCTCTCTGAGGGGGCCCGGTTCTGGCCGTGGTCCCCGGTAGGCCTAAGAACTCCATACACATGACTGATGCCAAAGTCTGACATTAGCATATCAGCCTGGGATAGCTCCGGGGAGCCGACGGGGCTCCCCCCAGAAAAGGGGGAACATGGTACAAAATACCCAATAAACAAGTTGGTCAACAAACAGCATTGTTTAAAAATAGTAAGACATGGGTTGACATTTAGGGGGAGAGGTAGGTTACATGGAGTTAATTAGGTAGTACTTTGTTTTCATCTTAAACTGGTTGAGAGGGGTACAGCCTTTTGACATGATTGGGAAGGTCATTTCACATTCTGGGTCCCTTGATTTGTAGAGCATTTCTAGTTTGGTTAAGTCGTACTCTTGGAACATCAAATAGGTATTAGTTTCTGGTGTGGTGCCCATGTGTTCTGTTACAACCTTCTAAGAAACTTTTAAGGTCAGGATTGGCATTACAGTTCAGAGTTTTAAATATATAGCATACACATAAGAGGAGGTGCAGTGACTTAATATCTAACTTATTCAGAGATTTGAGTATGGGTACCAAGTGCTGTCTGGGGCCAGAGTTAGATATTGTTCTAATAAGAGGTTTGTGTTGAATAATTAGAGGACGTAAATGATTTTAGATAGTAGAACCCCAAGCACAAATACCATAGTTTAGATAAGGATAGATGAGAGAGTAACAGAGTGTCACCAGGGCAGGGCGAGGTACATAATATTTGATCTTAGAAAGAATGCCAATAGTTTTAGAAACTTTTTTTGCTATATTTAGAATGTGTCCCTAGAAATTCAGCTTGTTATCGATGAGGACACCAAGGAATTTATCATAAACTTCTGATTTGTATATTGTTTATTCTTAGATTATTTCATTTGAGGATTTATTACCAAACAAAATATAGAAAGTTTTGTCAATGTTAAGGGTGAGTTTGTTAGCAGTTAGCCAAAGATGGACTTTATTTAGTTCAGTATTCACAGTGACATTTAGAGCAAGAAGGTCAGGACTGGAGAAAATGAAAGTTATGTCATCAGCAAATAAGATTGGTTTGAGGTGTTGAGAGCCATTTGGAAGGTCATTAATGTAGAATAGAAAGAGGAGAGGCCCAAGTATGCTGTCCTGCGGAACACCAATGTTTATGGGTAGTGTAGGAGAAATGGAATTATTCACAGAAACATACTGGAGCTTGTCAGTAAGGTAAGACTGAAGGTATTGCAGGGAGTGACCTTTGACTCCATAATGATATAATTTAAGAAGAAGGTTTTGGTGGTTGACAGTGTCAAAAGCCTTACATAGGTCCACATATAACCCAACAGGGAACTCATTTTTGTCAAGAGCTGTATGTATCAAGTTAATCACACAATAAGTGCATCATTAGTGCTTTTATTGGGTCTGAAACCATATTGGCAAGAGCTAAGTATATTGAGTTTGGCTAGATATGAGTAAAGCTGCTTGTAGATTAGCTTTTCAAATTTTTGACAAGGTGGCAAAATTGATACAAGTCTGTAATTGTTGACATCAGTGAGTTCACCACATTTGTGGACTGGAGTTACTCTCACTTTTTTTAGAATATCTGGAAAGATTTGGAGTTTAAGTGATTTACTGAAGAGCAATGCAATGGCAGGAGCTAAAAATCCTGGAGGCTTTTTTGTAAATTAGAGATGGTATCTCATCAAGGGTGCTGACTTTGTTTTAAGGGAAAGGATTACCTCATTAACATCAGAGGAATTAGTAGGAGCTAGGTACAGAGACTCTGGATAGTTATCTGTAAGGCAGTCTTTAATATTAGTGAGTGAGGATGAATATCATGAGCAAGGGATGTCCCAATGCTGATATCTGTCATGTACAATCTTAAAGAAAATTGTAATCTTGTTTAATTTAGTAAAATTCCTTCTGCAGTTCTGTTGCATTTTCTGCTGTTCTATCCATCATTTAATTATCATCATTCTCTTTTACTTTTTTTTTAATTCAATTTATGCTTGATCTCAATTAGTATTAAGTTTTAGACTAATACCACGCCCCACACACACCTTACCTGAAACGCTGTGCATATTAGCAACTTCAGGCATTGTATGTACTAGATCTATCTAATCCTTAGGTCCTTAATCCTAATTTTCCCTGGATACGACCTGCCAAATCGTTTAACAACCGGGAACCCATTCACTGCTGAGTGAACAGAGCATTCAGTTAAGGATTGGCACCTGGTCAATCCTCCCCAGCCAGGATACAAAACCAGGCTAAATCGTTCGCAAAGTTCCAGGTGAATGTTTTACCACTGCACCACGGGGAATGCAAATGTTGAAATTAAATTCTTTCTCCTTTATTTTTTAGTTAGGGACATTCCACCCTTAAGAGCACACAGCGTATTACCAGTAATAGAATACAAGCGATCCTGCCAATGAGCACGGATTGACAAATAAATAACTGGGTAGAAGTCAAAATAAGAAACACCTTTGTGGAAAATTGGACAAGTGCAGAGAGAATCCTTTGCGGCACCATCTGATGCTCATTTATGCAAACACCAATATGGCTGGGAACTCAGCAAAACTCAACTGTCTTAAATCTGCTGGAGATAAGAAACAGCCAATATTGAATTTTAATATTGGCTACAGGATGGACAGGATAAAGGGCTCCAGAGCCATGAAGGCACTTCAAGAGTCAACTAGAACAATAAAGGAAGAATGACATTGAGAAAGCAGTTGACAAAGAGCATACAAAATTGTATAAAGATGCTAGTCTCCGGAGGCAGGCAACATACACAGGTGCAGTCAGGAAATACAACGAAGTATCCTACACAGCCAGCAGACTTTGAGCAATCTGTGAAGACGGAGTGGAGCTGGAGTGTCAAGAAAGGGAGCATGAGAAAGGCATTTCAGAAACTGTAGGTGGGGGTAAAAGCTTCAGTCATGCTTATCAAGGTTCTACAAAACTTAGGAAGAAGGACCATCCATGGGGCAAGGATGGAATGACACGAGGAGAAACATTGGTAACGCGAACCAAGAGAGAACTTTGCAAGCGAGACAATTGTACAGAAAGGGGAAGGTGGTGAAAGGGACACAGGGCTCACAGGAGGTAATTGTCAAAAGTAAAACATTAGCGAGAGTGAGGGTGTTGTAGGGACCATGCAAAGTAGTGAATAGTTGCGATCACAGCAATCCTGTAGACACAGGATGCAGGTTTCAACAAAGGCTCTGGGTAGGAATGAACGAAAGGCACCAGAGCTGAGGTGTAGCCCAGAATGGTGAAGAGCATCAAGACAACGTGGAGTTGAGGGAGAGGTAGTCGAATAAGCAGGACAACCATGATCGAGTTCAGATAGCTCAAGAGAGGAATGTAAGAGAGGAGCATGTGCCTAGCAGCTCCCAAGGATATATGGGATAAGACCTTAGGGCCTTAGAGCATTCAGCTCGGAGGCAAGAGATATGGGGTGACCAAGAGTGTCAAAGATTAACACCAGAAGTTTAGCAGAATTCTTGTACAAAAGAGGATTACCATAAAGCGACAGAGGGGGGGGGGTCAAAGAAAAACCTGCTTCTGAGTAAAGGTCATAGCACAAGTCTTAGCTGTAGAGAACTTTAAGCCATAAGTGGTGGCCCAGGACGACACGTCATCAATTGCAAGTTGAAGCCGCGGTTGGAGGAAAGGCGCGTCATCATTTTGACAGCAGAGGGTAAGATCGTCAACAT
>WNGS01028986.1:0-12185 GCA_020271785.1 Procambarus virginalis
CAACATTGGCTCTTATACCTGCAGGTTTGGGTGAGGTGATGATATACAATACGGGGTACAGAATAGTGGGGTACAAACAATGGGTATAGATAGAAGTTGGGTAAAGATAGAACTGCAGAAGGCTATTGGCCCATATCTTGATGTTCTATATTGGAGCGGAGTCTTGAAGTGGGTAGAATATAGTGTGCGTTAATTGGCTGTTGATTGCTGGTGTTGACGTCTTGATGTGTAGTGCCTCCAGATGTCAAGTCGCCTGCTGTCGCTGTATCTATCAAGATTTCTGTGTTGTTTGCTAAGATTTCTCTGGTGATGGTTTGGTTGTGGGAAGAGAATAAATGTTCCTTAATGGAGCCTTGTTGCTTATGCATCGTTAAACGCCTGGAAAGAGATGTTGTTGTCTTGCCTATATACTGAGTTTTTTTGAGGCTTACAGTCCCCAAGAGGGCATTTGAAGGGCATAGACGACGTTTGTCTCGTTTAGAGCGTTCTGCTCTGTGTCTGGAGAGTTTCTCATGAGTAGGCTGGCCGTTTTCTTGGTTTATATAGTAACGCTTAGTTGTATCTCTGATTTTGTCTGTAGGATAACAACATTTCTATTAACAATATCTTTCAGGACCCTTTCCTCCGTTTTATGAGCTGTGGAAAAGAAGTTCCTGTAAAATAGTCTAATAGGGGGTATAGGTGTTGTATTAGTTGTCTCTTCAGAGGTTGCATGGCGTTTCACTTTCCTTCTTATGATGTCTTCAATGCAAACTATTGGAGAAGCACGTTGTTGACTAGGACCTGTCTTACCCTACAAGTTTTCGTCGACTTGCTTCCATTCTGAGCTGTGGCTGAGAGCACGGTCGACATAAGCGTTAACAACACTCCTCTTGTACCTTCTGGGCAGTCACTGTTGGCATTTAGGCACATTCCTATGTTTGTTTCCTTAGTGTAGACTGCAGTGTGGAAACCTCCGCTCCTTTCCATGACTGTTACATCTAGAAAGGGCAGCTTCCCATCCTTCTCCATCTCGTAAGTGAAACGCAACACAGAATTCTGCTCAAACGCCTCCTTCAGCTCCTGCGGATGTCTGACATCAGGTACCTTTGTAAAAATGTCGTCAACATACCTGCCGTATATGGCCGGTTTCAAGTTCAAGTCGACTAAGACTTTTTTTCTCGATAGTACCCATGTAAAAGTTTGCAAACAGGACACCTAGGGGAGAACCCATGGCGACCCCATCTACTTGCTTATACATGTGCCCCTCCGGGCTCAAGAAGGGTGCCTCTTTAGTACAAGCTTGGAGTAGTTTCCTCAGGATATTTTCTGGTATGTCAAGAGGAGTACAGGCCGGATCACGATACACTCGGTCCACTATCATCCCGATTATTTCCTCCACAGGTACGTTGGTGAACAGTGATTCTACGTCTAACGAGGCTCTTATCCCTGTGGCCCGTGTTCCCCGCAGTAAGTCAACAAATTCCTTTGGGGACTTCAGGCTGAAGGCGCAAGGGACATAAGGAGTCAGTAAGCCGTTGAGTCGTTTCGCCAGTCTGTACGTGTGTGTGGGTATCTGGCTGGTGATTGGCCGAAGTGGGTTTCCAGGCTTATGTGTCTTGACATTTCCATACACATATCCAGGTTTATATTCCCCAATAATCTTTGGCAGGTGGAGTCCGGATTTCTTGGCATTCACAGTTTCAATCAATTTGTTGACCTTTGTTTTCAATTCGGCTGTAGTGTCCTTCGTTACTCTTTGGAATTTAGTTTGGTCAGAGAGTATGAGGTTCATTTTTGCCAGATATTCGTCTTTCTTAAGGATGACGTATATTGGCGACTTGTCGCCTCTCCTGACAACTATTTCCTTGTTCTCACGAAGGCTGTTAGCTGCCACTTTGAGCTCGGGGGTCAGTATGGTGCTCCTGTAGTTGCCTGGATTCTTTCCTCCTTCTGCAATAAGTTCTGTTTGTAAGGTGTCTTTGGTGGTGACCTTCTAAGAAGGTCACCACCTTCAGAAGGGAAGGCCCTTCCTGTGGGTGGATGTGACCCCCATACCCATCCTGTGGGTGGATGTGATCCCTATTCCCTTCCTGTGGATGGATGTGATCCCCATACCCATCCTGCGGGTGGTATTGGACCCCTTACCCACCTAACAGGTGGTAGTGGACCCTATAGATTGATTGATGAAGATTAAGCCACCCAAAAGGTGGCACGGGCATGAATAGCCCGTAAGTGGTGGCCCTTTTGAGCCATTACCAGTATCAAGAGCTGATACTGGAGATCTGTGGAGGTGCGACTGCACCCTGCTTGACGGGAGATGTCTCCCGTGGTCTTCTATTCAGATGATGATTGATGAAGATTAAGCCACCCAAAAGGTGGCACGGGCATGAATAGCCCGTAAGTGGTGGCCCTTTTGAGCCATTACCAGTATCAATAGATGATACTGGAGATCTGTGGAGGTGCGACTGCACCCTGCGTGACGGGAGATGCCTCCGGTGGTTACTCCTGATTGATAATTGATTGATAAAGATTAAGCCACCCAAGAGGTGGCACGGGCATGAATAGCCCGTAAGTGGTGGCCCTTATGAGCCATTAACAGTATCGAGAGATGATACTGGAGATCTGTGGAGGTGCGACTGCACCCTGCGTGACGGGAGATGTCTCCCGGACCAAATGGTGACCAAATGGTCTCTTCTATTCGATTGATTGATTGATAAAGATTAAGCCACCCAAGAGGTGGCACGGGCATGAATAGCCCGTAAGTGGTACAATTTTATTTTCTCCGTAATTCTTTTCATTATTCTGAGAGGACCCTATACGCATCCTATAGTTTATATATAGTAGACACCACACCATTTGCAGTAGTTTACCCCATAGACAACATAACATCGTTTTCTGTTAGCGTTCCTACAGAACATTCTTTAAATATTTTTAAAGCACAAACTATGGTATATAATATTGATTGGTGAAGCACTGTTATTCTATGTAATAATTACAACTAATATTTCTCAAAACAAAACTACGAGCCTTCAATAGGATGTAGCTGATTTGTAATATTCTAAGAGCATGGACAATAGTAGGTAAATTTCACAACCCATGTGGGACCTGAAAACTACAATTTTCATTATAATTGAACCAATCACGACTATTCTGCTGTCTACGTTGATGGACGGGTACTGTGAGACGTAAATTAGTACGTAAGGAAGAGTTTGGGCCTTGGTAAAAAAAGGCAACTGGGAATATATCACATATACTGGAGCCTGTCAGATTCTTAACTTACAATATTTATGATTTACCAATTTATGTTACTTCATAGACTCTCAATTTGACAGTATGTATAAACTTGGAACTTAAAATTTTGTCAATCTGTTTCATAAATTGATATCTTTGTGGTAGTGGACCCATACCCAACTTGTGGGCGGTAGTTAACCCCATACCCATCATGTGGGCGGTAGTGGACCCCATACCCCCTCATGTGGGCGGTAGTGGACCCCATACCCATCCTGTGGGTGGTAGTGGACCCCATACCCCCCTCATGTGGGTGGTAGTGGACCCCATACACATCATGTGGGCTGTAGTGGACCCCATACCCATCCTGTGGGTGGTAGTGGACCCCATACCCCCTCATGTCGGTGGTAGTGGACCCCATACCTATCTTGTGGGTGGAAGTGGACCCCATACCCATCATGTGGGTGGTAGTGAACCCCATACCCATCTTGTGGATGGTAGTGGACCCCATACTCATCCTGTCGGTGGTAGTGGACCCGATACCCATCCTGTGTATGGTAGTGGACCCCATACCCATCTTGTGGGTGCTAGTGGATCCCCATACCCATCTTGTAGGCGGTAGTGGACCCCCATACTTATCCTGTGGGCAGTAGTGGACCCCATACCCATCCTGCAGGCGGTAATGGCAGCCGTACACATTCTGTGTGTGGTAGTGGACCATATACCCATCCAGTAGGCGGTAGTGGACCCCATACCTATCCTATGAGTAGTTATTGGGCCCAGACCCATCCTACAAGTGGTATGGACCCCTTACCCACCTAACAGGTGGTAGTGGACCTGTAGTTTAGTGTAGTGTTTGCAGTAGTTTACCCCATAAACATTCCAACGTAACATCGTTTTCTATTGACCTTCCTACAATTTATTCTTTCAAAATTTTTAAAGCACAAACTTGTGTATATAATGTTGATTGGTGAAGCACTATTATTCTATGTAATAATTTATAGTGCTTATTTTTAATTTACTAAGAACAACTAATATTTCTCAAAACAAAACTACGAAACTTTAATAAGATGTAGCTGATCTGTAATATTTAAAGAGCATGGACAATAGCAGGTAAATTTCACAAACCACGTGGGACCTGAAAACTTCTATTTTCATTATAAGTGAACCAATCACGACTATTGTGCTGTCTACGGCAATGGACGGGTATTGTGAGACGTAAATTAGTACGTGAGGAAGAGTTTGGGCCTTGGAAAAAATGTAGCTGGGAATATGCCACATATGTACTAATTCATATTCAACACATTGACTTTAAGCATTAAGTCATATATGTCCTGTCTTGTGCGAGAGCGGGTTGCAACATATATAGGAGCTGCCTCGTATTGGCAAATAGGCCTTCTGCAGTTACCTTCATTCTTAGGTTGTTATGTCTACCACTGAAGCTCCTAGTTAAACAATCTCTGAACCAAGGAACAGTTCCCCCAAGATAGGAAATATACGTCAATGTCACCCGAAGCTTCACAAAGGCAGAAGAGCTCGCAGAAAACTTCAAACCGATCACCCTAACCTCCCATATCTACAAGCTCATGCTCAGAAACCTAAGGTCACTGAAGCTGATATTTGCCCAATAGATATTTTGTCTATTAAGACGAATGGCAGTCATCTGAACTAATTTCCCTAAGTATATATAATTTTATACTACGTTAACATAATTATGGCAATGAGTTATTGCCATTAAAAAATAAGACTGTTTTCTTCAAGAAGTGCCTTTTAGACAATTAAAAAATTGTTGGCTTTCTGTATACGTAAAATTTTAAAAGAAAATTTAATAATTGCAATAAAGTATGTAAATTTCAAAAAATAAATATAAATTGAAATGTTGTTAGAAGCACTTTATTGAATTTTATAAGATATTTTATATGTTATTAAAAATTTAAATAATATTTAAATATTTTTAACGTATTTTTGTATGGTATTAAAATTATTATGTGCATGCAATTTTTTTCTTTATAAGAACATAAGAACATAAGAACAAAGGCAACTGCAGAAGGCCTATTGGCCCATACGAGGCAGCTCCTATTTATAACCACCCAATCCCACTCATATACATGTCCAACCCATGCTTGAAACAATCGAGGGACCCCACCTCCACAATGTTACGCGGCAATTGGTTCCACAAATCAACAACCCTGTTACTGAACCAGTATTTACCCAAGTCTTTCCTAAATCTAAACTTATCCAATTTATACCCATTGTTTCGCGTTCTGTCCTGTGTTGATACTTTCAATACCCTATTAATATCCCCTTTGTTATGTCCATTCACCCACTTGTAAACCTCTATCATGTCACCCCTAACTCTTCGCCTTTCCAGTGAATGCAAATTAAGCTTTGTTAATCTTTCTTCATATGAAAGATTTCTAATTTGGGGAATTAACTTAGTCATCCTACGCTGGACACGTTCAAGTGAATTTATATCCATGTAACGGGGGGGGAAAGAGAAATGGAATAGTAGGAGAAGTAGAAGAGGTAGAAGGGTAGATAGGTAGAAGTAGGAAAGTAGATAGTAGAAGTAGAAAATGATAGTAGAGTAGATAGTAGAAGATGAAATAGAAAATTGCTGATAGTAGAAAATGCTGCCACCATCCATTCTAGATCATTACATACAAGACAAGGAATGGAACTTGTCCGTATCACCATAATATACTCAAAGGTGTTATTGTTAGGTCATTATTAGTATGTTCCATCTTTATCCTGTATTCATTAAAATCATGGAACCAGTAACCGCTGAGGTTTCCTCATCTCACTCAAAACTCCAGGTAACAAAGTTAAACACACTTTAAATAATAACTTTCAATTATATTTCACATACTAAGTATCAATTTAAGCAATTCAACTAAAATGGTAATATTCAAAGTGAGTCATCATCCAAGAATTCGAGAACCCTACAACTCGACTGTCCCTGATCGTCACACAACACCTGTTTAGTGAACACGACAAAGTCCCTCAATGTTCAACTCACCAAGTGTCTCCGAGTCTCCGTGGAATAGCGAGAGGGGGGGGGGGGTCTGTAGTTGACAGACTGTCCCGCCCCGCCGGCGGACCGCCTGTGTGGACGGCTGGCCGCTGCTGGCTGTTCTTCTGTCTATTGCTCTGCTTCTTCTGTCCTTCTCCTCTCCGTCTCGATTCGATAGCTCCCCGAGTATATATTGGGAAACCTGGTAGCTAACTCCGCCCACAAGTTAGATAGCCTCCGGCACTCTACCAAGCCACTCCTTAAACGTCGGCATGTTTGAAGGCTACCAGGCTCAATTATAAGATTAGCGAGAGCCAGGTGAGATTCGCCTGGCTGACCTCAGGTCACTTGGTTGTCAATTAACACTTAGAGGTGTGAGATCTAGGCCAGACAAGTTGGCGTCTGTCAAATCCTTGTCTGTGACTCATGTACTATGTGTATATAAAATAAAACTAAACCAAACACCTTTACAGTGTTACATCCATTCTATAATATGGCGACCAAAACTGAACTGCATAATCTAAATGGGGCCTAACCAGAGCAAGATATAGCTTGAGAACCACACTAGGTGTCTTGTTACTTACGCTGCGATTAATAAATCCGAGTGTCCTATTTGCCTTATTACGAACATTTATGCATTGATCCTTTTGTTTTAAATTCCTACTAATCACAACTCCCAGATCCCTTTCGCAATCCGACTTCGCAATCTCAACACCATCTAGCTCGTATCTTGTAACTCTATCATCATTACCTAGCCTCAGAACTTTACATTTATCAGCATTAAACTGCATCTGCCAGTCCTTTGACCATTTCAAAACCCTATCTAGATCAACTTGAAGTGATAGTGAGTCCTCCTCCGAATTAATTTCCCTACCGATTTTCGTATCATCGGCAAATTTGCAAATGTTGCTACTCAAACCTGAATCTAAATCATTTATATATATTATAAACAACAGAGGTCCCAAGACAGAGCCTTGAGGCACTCCACTTACAACATTTTCCCACTCTGACTTGACTCCATTTATACTAACTCTCTGTTTCCTTTGGTATAGCCATGCCCTAATCCAGCTTAATATAGCACCCCCAATACCATGAGCCTCTATCTTTTTAATCAGTCTTTCATGTGGCACTGTATCGAAAGCTTAGCTAAAGTCAAGGTACACAACATCACAATCCTTACCACTATCAACTGCCTCAACTATGCTAGAATAAAAAGATAACAAATTTGTTAAACATGAACGGCCATTTATAAAACCATGTTGCGACTCAATTATTAATTTATGTTTTTCAAGATGAAGACGAATTTTATTTGCTATTATAGATTCGAGTAACTTTCCCACAATAGACGTTAGGCTAATTGGTCGATAGTTAGACGCAAGTGATCTATCTCCTTTCTTAAAAACTGGTATCACATTTGCAACTTTCCAAAACTCTGGCACTGTGCCTGACTCTATTGATTTATTAAATATGATTGACAGTGGGTCACAAAGCTCCCCTTTGCATTCTTTCAGCACTCTGGCAAACACTTCATCCGGCCCTGGGGATTTGTTTGGTTTGAGTTTTACTATTTGTTTAAGAACATCCTCCCTGGTAACTGCTAAACTCGTCAACCTGTCCTCGTCCCCACCCACATAGACTTGTTGGGCTGAAGGCATATTGTTAAGTTCCTCTTTAGTAAATACAGATACAAAATATTTATTAAAAATACTACTCATCTCTTCATCACTATCTGTTATTTGACCTGTCTCAGTTTTTAATGGACCTATCCTTTCCCTAGTCTTAGTTCGATATAACTGAAAAAACCCTTTAGGATTTGTCTTTAGGATTTATTATGCACCCCATTCCCATCTTGAGGTTATCCACCACCCATTGTTTCCCTGGACGCGGAATCCCTATTTACCAACGTCCCAGTCGACACAACCATAGGAATGATACTGGACAGAGTATACAGAGACGAGAGCACCCCCAATTTAGACATACATGAGCCACACTTGAAGAGTCTTCTCGAAGCATGTACAAAGGAAGCCCCTTTCATCAGTCCACAAGGAGACATGTATCTACAAATAGACGGAGTAGCAATGGGATCTGTGGTGTTTGTGTATAGCTGAGGAAGTCTTGGTTGTAGGGTTGATGTAAAGTCATGACTTGGTTACTGACTTTATTACTTATAAACGATTACATGACTAGTAGCTCCCAAGCTGGTAGCGTCCTGTACGCTCTGTTGTTTACCTCTCTCTCCCTGGCGTCTCAGCCACAACAACAAACAAACGGGTGGTACCGTTTTCTATGAACATGACATCCCTCCTTTTCTATAAAAAGAATGAATACAGGATGTCTACGATGCTTGTAACACAAAGCAAAGTTACTGACACAAAGTAAGTTATTAACATATCAAGAGATATTGCGTACATTTAACATTAATTAAGCACACAAAGAATTTAAACAACTTAATCTTTACCACAAAGGATTTCAATGTTAAAAATACATATGCAATGTTAAACAAACATGAAAGAGACTGTAATACAAAGTTACAAAATATTGAATGAGAGATCTGCATTATTCAAACAATATTAAATTTAGTTCAGCATAATAAGTAAATACTTTGCATTACATGGGAACACAATTAATCATCAAATCGTGTAGGGCGTTTAACATGACGTTTAGGACGAGAGTCCCTGAATACAAGAATATCCCTCGATGAATTGTTTATCGAGTTATAACTCATTTTTTGTTTTTCTTTTGCACGAGTTTGCAATTCATCATTTTCTACACTAGTTGGAATCACTTTGAAATAAGCCATATTACGTGTTATACTATGACTCTATTACCAGCTGTTACCATAGTTCCTTTTACACTAATCACTTTATATGGTTTTGTATCATACGGCAAATCTAGCTTTCCCTCTTTTTTCTTTTTAACGAGAACAGTATCTCCAACCTTTATGAACTGTTCCTTTGCACGTTGATCATGAGCAATTTTCATTTTGCCCTTCGCTAGTGCATCCTTCTGAGCGAGACGTTTATCCGTTACCTTGGCTGTCATGACAGGTAGTGCGATTCTCATAGGACATCCAAATAAAAGTTCGCCAGGCGACTTGCCCAGTGTTCCATGCGGTGTTGCAAGGTAGTTCCTGAGAAAAGCATACATAGCTTGTTTCCAGGATCGTCCTTCGGCATGAGCACAGCGTACCGCTTTCATGAGAGGTTGCATGAATCTCTCGACTTCTCCATTTGCTTGTGGATGTAGTGGCATCACACGGCGGTGTTTGAATCCAATATGCTCAGCAAAGTTGACGAAGTCTTGTCCATTAAATGGTGGTCCATTGCCCGTCTTGACAACTTCAGGAATGCCAAAGTTTGAAAAGATCTTGTCGAGCTTCGGGATGACAGCCTTTGCAGATGTGGAAGTGATGATTTCTACTTCTGGATAACGTGAGTGATCATCAATGACTACCATCAAGTACTCTCCAGTTGGTAGCGGTCCGCAGAAGTCCATCGATACTTCCATCCATGGTGCAGCAGGTAGTGGTGAAGGTTGTAGAGGTGTTGGTCTTGAAGTATCCACTGCAGCTTGGCAAGGGACACAGGCATCATGCATGTCCTTTGCTTGACGATCAATGCCAGGAAACCACACCTTTTCTCGTAGCAGCTGTTTGGTCCTTACAAGACCTTGGTGTCCTTGATGTGCAAGCTTCAGAGCACGTTGCTGGAGAACAGCTGGAATGACGATACGAGTACCTCGCAGCACGGTGTCGCGTTGTTGCGTAACACTTAATTCTGTCTGGATGCGTTCAAGTGCTTTGAATGCATCTTGGTCAACTCCTGAGGGTGGGATGCGTGGAAACTTTTTCTTAGTCAATGCATCCACTGTTGCTTGCAGAGTTGGGTCCTCTAGGGTTGCAGTACGGATTTCATCAAGAGTGAGAGCCTTAGGGACTGCATCACAGGTTACAGAGTGTACATATTCCTCGGCAACTTGCTGATGCTTGGTGATGGTGAAACTGTTGGCAGGATGTCGACTGATGTAATCAGCGGGATTGCCTGCACCTGGCTTGTATTTCACCGTAAAGTTGTATGGTTGCAGACGAAGAGCCCATCTCTCAATGCGAGCTGGTGGTTTGGACTTTGGATTATTGAAGATGGTCTCCAACGGTTTGTGGTCAGTGACTATCGTGGTGAAGGGTGCACCAAGCAGATACACATTGAAGTGTTCACAGCCCCATACAAGAGCAAGAGCTTCCTTCTCTGTCTGACTGTATCGTTGCTCAACATCTGTGAGAGAACGGCTGGCGTAGGCAATTACTACTCTGGAATCTGGTTGACCAGGTTTGTGTTGGGCTAACACAGCACCTAAACCAACAGGACTAGCATCCACCGTTAACTCAGTGTCCATTGATGGATCAAAGTATGCAGCAGTCGCATTTTCTACTAGTGCATCTTTCACAGCATCAAATGCATTTTGCTCGATATCGCTCCAGTACCATGATGCATTTTTCTTCAGGAGCTCACGTAGAGGCTTCGTAATGGTAGCAAAATCTGGAATGAAGCGAGAACAGTAGTTTGCCATTCCCAGAAAACTATGTACTTCAGTGGATGTTGAAGGAGGTGCAGCATTCTTGATATCTGCAACTTTCTTAGGATCTGGAGACAGACCTTTGTCACTAAGTACATGTCCAAAGAATTCAATTTTATGTTGATTGAACTCACACTTTGCTCGGCTTAGCGTCAATTCTTTTCTCGTAAGCGTTGCAATGTTGCACGAAGAGCTTTGTCGTGTTCAGCTTGGGTACGGCCATAAACAATGATGTCATCAGACATGTTGTCAGCATTAGGTATATCTTGCAATACCTGGCTGATGATGTGCTGGAATACCTCAGCAGCACTGTTAATACCAAAACTCAGGCGCTTGTACCTATACAGACCTCGATGTGTCGTAAACGTTGTGATGAATCGACTCTCATCATCAAGTTCAAGCTGATGATAGCCCTTGTTTAAATCTAACTTGCTGAATACAGTTGCACCATTCAAGCGGTAAATCATATCATCTACAGTGGGTGTAGGATGGCGTTCACGCATTATTGCCTTGTTGGGAACACGCATGTCTACACAAATGCGTATCTCATCTGGATTCTTCGGCTTTGGTGGAGTGACAATTGGGCTTACCCATGGTGTTGGGCCTGTTACCGGTTCAATGATATCTAGTTCTATCAGCCTATCCAGTTCGGCATCGACTTTCTTGCGAGTATGGAATGGTTGTCGGCGATGTGGTTGGGCAACTGGAATTACATCTGGGTTGATATGCAGATGTACCTTGCTATCAGTATAACAACCTATGGATTTAAATCGATCAGAAAATTCAGCAACAATAGCATCAACATTGTTTGCAGATTCCACTGCTACAGCATTAGAAAGCTGAAGTAGCCCCAATTTGGTTGAAGTCTTGTAACTGAGTAGAGACTCCTTTGCATTCCTAACAACATGGAATGTAGTAATGAGCATTGCGCTCTTTGACTTAATCTCTGCAGTGAAAGTTCCAATCACTGGTAAGGCTACCTTGAAGCATAGGCAGTGGCTTTGCCATTATAGTTTTCAAGCTTTGGGAACTGTTTTTTAATTTTTTCATAGTGGCACTCAGCAATGGTGTCAATGTTTGATCCAGTGTCAATGAGAACTTTGAGACAAATGCCAGCAATGTATACTATAGTCTCTGGGTTGTTTGGAAGATCATTCCATTCTGTGATTGCTTGTACTCCATAAATATAATCACATTCACTGTCATCTGAGACTGGTTGTAATGAAATGTTGTCTTGTATATTATTAACATTCTTGATTTGAGGTGCAATATTGTGTTTGCCACCTCGACTCCTATGACTTGATCCTCGTACATTGCTTTTATTTATTGATTGTGGTTTCTTTAGTGCGGAACGACACATAGCACCAAAATGACCTAGTTTCTACCTTAT
>WNGS01029003.1:0-13399 GCA_020271785.1 Procambarus virginalis
CCTTACACGCTTCAGTACCCGGTGGTTACTTACAGTCAGTCACACCTTACACGCTTCAGTACCCGGGTTGTACTACAGACAGTCACACCTTACACGCTTCAGTACCCGGGTTGTACTTACAGTCACACCTTACACGCTTCAGTACCCGGGTTTTACTTACAGACAGTCAACCTTACACGCTTCAGTACCCGGTTGTACTTACAGTCACACCTTACACGCTTCAGTACCTGGTTGTACTTACAGACAGTCACACCTTACACGCTTCAGTACCCGGTTGTACTTACAGACAGTCACACCTTACACGCTTCAGTACCCGGTTGTGTACTTACAGTCACACCTTACACGCTTCAGTACCCTGGTTGTACTTACAGTCACACCTTACACGCTTCAGTACCGGGTTGTACTTACAGTCACACCTTACACGCTTCAGTACCCGGGTTGTACTTACAGTCACACCTTACACGCTTCAGTACCCGGGTGTACTTACAGTCACACTTACACGCTTCAGTACCCTGGTTGTACTTACAGTCAGTCACACCTTACACGCTTCAGTACCGGGTTGTACTTACAGACAGTCACACCTTACACGCTTCAGTACCCTGGTTGTACTTACAGTCACACACCTTACACGCTTCAGTACCCGGGTTGTACTTACAGTCACACCTTACACGCTTCAGTACCCGGTTGTTGTACTTACAGTCACACCTTACACGCTTCAGTACCCCGGGTTGTACTTACAGACAGTCACACCCTTACACGCTTCAGTACCCGGGTGTACTTACAGTCACACCTTACACGCTTCAGTACCCGGGTTGTACTTACAGTCACACCTTACACGCTTCAGTACCTGGGTTGTACTTACAGTCACACCTTACACGCTTCAGTACCCGGGTTGTACTTACAGTCACACTTACACGCTTCAGTACCCGGTTGTACTTACAGTCACACCTTACACGCTTCAGTACCCGGTTGTACTTACAGTCACACCTTACACGCTTCAGTACCCGGGTTGTACTTACAGCAGTCACACCTTACACGCTTCAGTACCCGGGTTGTACTTACAGTCACACCTTACACGCTTCAGTACCCGGGTTGTACTTACAGTAACACCTTACACGCTTCAGTACCGGTTGTACTTACAGTCACACCTTACACGCTTCAGTACCCGGGTTGTACTTACAGTCACACCTTACACGCTTCAGTACCCGGGTTGTACTTACAGTCACACCTTACACGCTTCAGTACCGGGTTGTACTTACAGTCACACCTTACACGCTTCAGTACCTGGTTGTACTTACAGTCACACCTTACACGCTTCAGTACCCGGGTGTACTTACAGTCAGTCACACCTTACACGCTTCAGTACCCGGTTGTACTTACAGTCACACCTTACACGCTTCAGTACCCGGGTTGTACTTACAGTCACACCTTACACGCTTCAGTACCCGGGTTGTACTTACAGACAGTCACACCTTACACGCTTCAGTACCCGGGTTGTACTTACAGTCACACCTTACACGCTTCAGTACCCGGGTTGTACTTACAGTCAGTCACACCTTACACGCTTCAGTACCCGGGTTGTACTTACAGTCACACCTTACACGCTTCAGTACCCGGTTGTACTTACAGTCACACCTTACACGCTTCAGTACCCGGGTTGTACTTACAGTCAGTCACACCTTACACGCTTCAGTACCCGGGTTGTACTTACAGACAGTCACACCTTACACGCTTCAGTACCCGGGTTGTACTTACAGTCACACACCTTACACGCTTCAGTACCCGGGTTGTATTACAGACAGTCACACCTTACACGCTTCAGTACCCGGGTTGTACTTACAGTCACACCTTACACGCTTCAGTACCCTGGTTGTACTTACAGACAGTCACACCTTACACGCTTCAGTACCCGGGTTGTACTTACAGTCACACCTTACACGCTTCAGTACCCGGGTTGTACTTACAGTCACACCTTACACGCTTCAGTACCGGGTTGTACTTACAGTCACACCTTACACGCTTCAGTACCGGTTGTACTTACAGTCACACCTTACACGCTTCAGTACCCGGGTTGTACTTACAGTCACACCTTACACGCTTCAGTACCTGGTTGTACTTACAGTCACACCTTACACGCTTCAGTACCCGGGTTGTACTTACAGTCAGTCACACTTACACGCTTCAGTACCCGGTTGTACTTACAGTCAGTCACCCTTACACGCTTCAGTACCGGGTTGTACTTACAGACAGTCACACTTACACGCTTCAGTACCCGGGTTGTACTACAGACAGTCACACCTTACACGCTTCAGTACCCGGGTTGTACTTACAGTCACACCTTACACGCTTCAGTACCCGGGTTGTACTTACAGACAGTCACACCTTACACGCTTCAGTACCCGGGTGTACTTACAGTCACACCTTACACGCTTCAGTACCGGGTTGTACTTACAGACAGTCACACCTTACACGCTTCAGTACCCGGGTTGTACTTACAGTCACACCTTACACGCTTCAGTACCCGGGTTGTACTTACAGTCACACCTACACGCTTCAGTACCCGGGTTGTACTTACAGTCACACCTTACACGCTTCAGTACCCGGGTTGTACTTACAGTCACACCTTACACGCTTCAGTACCCGGGTTGTACTTACAGTCAGTCACACCTTACGCTTCAGTACCCGGGTTGTACTTACAGTCACACCTTACACGCTTCAGTACCCGGGTTGTACTTACAGTCACACCTTACACGCTTCAGTACCCGGGTTGTACTACAGTCAGTCACACCTTACACGCTTCAGTACCCGGGTTGTACTTACAGTCACACCTTACACGCTTCAGTACCCGGGTTGTACTTACAGTCACACCTTACACGCTTCAGTACCCGGGTTGTACTTACAGTCACACCTTACACGCTTCAGTACCCGGGTTGTACTTACAGACAGTCACACCTTACACGCTTCAGTACCCGGGTTGTACTTACAGTCACACCTTACACGCTTCAGTACCCGGGTTGTACTTACAGTCACACCTTACACGCTTCAGTACCGGGTTGTACTTACAGACAGTCACACCTTACACGCTTCAGTACCTGGTTGTACTTACAGTCACACCTTACACGCTTCAGTACCCGGGTTGTACTACAGTCAGTCACACCTTACACGCTTCAGTACCCGGGTTGTACTTACGTCAGTCACACCTTACACGCTTCAGTACCCGGGTTGTACTTACAGTCACACCTTACACGCTTCAGTACCCGGGTTGTACTTACAGTCACACCTTACACGCTTCAGTACCCGGGTTGTACTTACAGTCACACCTTACACGCTTCAGTACCCGGGTTGTACTTACAGACAGTCACACCTTACACGCTTCAGTACCCGGGTTGTACTTACAGTCACACCTTACACGCTTCAGTACCCGGGTTGTACTTACAGTAGTCACACCTTACACGCTTCAGTACCCGGGTTGTACTTACAGTCACACCTTACACGCTTCAGTACCCGGGTTGTACTTACAGTCACACCTTACACGCTTCAGTACCCGGGTTGTACTTACAGTCACACCTTACACGCTTCAGTACCTGGGTTGTACTTACAGTCACACTTACACGCTTCAGTACCCGGGGTACTTACAGTCAGTCACACCTTACACGCTTCAGTACCCGGGTTGTACTTACAGTCACACCTTACACGCTTCAGTACCCGGGTTGTACTTACAGTACACCTTACACGCTTCAGTACCCGGGTTGTACTTACAGTCACACCTTACACGCTTCAGTACCCGGGTTGTACTTACAGTCACACCTTACACGCTTCAGTACCCGGGTTGTACTTACAGTCACACCTTACACGCTTCAGTACCCGGGTTGTACTACAGACAGTCACACTTACACGCTTCAGTACCCTGGTTGTACTTACAGACAGTCACACCTTACACGCTTCAGTACCCGGGTTGTACTTACAGACAGTCACACCTTACACGCTTCAGTACCCGGGTTGTACTTACAGTCACACCTTACACGCTTCAGTACCCGGGTGTACTTACAGTCACACCTTACACGCTTCAGTACCCGGGTTGTACTTACAGACAGTCACACCTTACACGCTTCAGTACCCTGGTTGTACTTACAGTCACACCTTACACGCTTCAGTACCCGGGTTGTACTTACAGACAGTCACACCTTACACGCTTCAGTACCCTGGTTGTACTTACAGCAGTCACACCTTACACGCTTCAGTACCCGGTTGTACTTACAGTCACACCTTACACGCTTCAGTACCGGTTGTACTTACAGTCACACCTTACACGCTTCAGTACCCGGGTTGTACTTACAGACAGTCACACCTTACACGCTTCAGTACCCGGGTTGTACTTACAGACAGTCACACCTTACACGCTTCAGTACCCGGGTTGTACTTACAGTCACACCTTACACGCTTCAGTACCCGGGTTGTACAGTCAGTCACACCTTACACGCTTCAGTACCCGGTTGTACTTACAGTCACACCTTACACGCTTCAGTACCGGGGTTGTACTTACAGTCACACCTTACACGCTTCAGTACCCGGGTTGTACTTACAGTCACACCTTACACGCTTCAGTACCGGGTTGTTGTACTTACACGCTTCAGTACCCGGGTTGTACTTACACGCTTCAGTACCCGGGTTGTACTTACAGTCACACCTTACACGCTTCAGTACCCGGGTTGTACTTACAGTCAGTCACACCTTACACGCTTCAGTACCCGGGTTGTACTACGACAGTCACACCTTACACGCTTCAGTACCCGGGTTGTACTTACAGTCAGTCACACCTTACACGCTTCAGTACCCGGGTTGTACTTACAGTCACACCTTACACGCTTCAGTACCCGGGTTGTACTTACAGACAGTCACACCTTACACGCTTCAGTACCCGGGTTGTACTTACAGTCACACCTTACACGCTTCAGTACCCGGGTTGTACTTACAGTCACACCTTACACGCTTCAGTACCGGGTTGTACTTACAGACAGTCACACCTTACACGCTTCAGTACCCGGGTTGTACTTACAGTCACACCTTACACGCTTCAGTACCCGGGTTGTACTTACAGTCAGTCACACCTTACACGCTTCAGTACCCGGTTGTACTTACAGTCACACCTTACACGCTTCAGTACCCGGTTGTACTTACAGACAGTCACACCTTACACGCTCAGTACCGGGTTGTACTTACAGACAGTCACACCTTACACGCTTCAGTACCCGGGTTGTACTTACAGTCACACCTTACACGCTTCAGTACCCGGGTTGTACTTACAGACAGTCACACCTTACACGCTTCAGTACCCGGGTTGTACTTACAGTCACACCTTACACGCTTCAGTACCGGGTTGTACTTACAGACAGTCACACCTTACACGCTTCAGTACCCTGGTTGTACTTACAGTCACACCTTACACGCTTCAGTACCCGGGTTGTACTTACAGTCACACCTTACACGCTTCAGTACCCTGGTTGTACTTACACAGTCACACCTTACACGCTTCAGTACCCGGGTTGTACTTACAGTCACACCTTACACGCTTCAGTACCCGGGTTGTACTTACAGTCACACCTTACACGCTTCAGTACCGGGTTGTACTTACAGTCAACCTTACACGCTTCAGTACCCTGGTTTGTACTTACAGTCACTCCTTACACGCTTCAGTACCCGGGTTGTACTTACAGTCACACCTTACGCTTCAGTACCGGGGTTGTACTTACAGTCACACCTTACACGCTTCAGTACCCGGTTGTAACAGTCACACACCTTACACGCTTCAGTACCCGGGTTGTACTTACAGTCAACCTTACACGCTTCAGTACCCGGGTTGTACTTACAGTCACACCTTACACGCTTCAGTACCCGGGTTGTACTTACAGTCACACCTTACACGCTTCAGTACCGGGTTGTACTTACAGTCAGTCACACCTTACACGCTTCAGTACCCGGGTTGTACTTACAGACAGTCACACCTTACACGCTTCAGTACCCTGGTTGTACTTACAGACAGTCACACCTTACACGCTTCAGTACCCGGGTTGTACTTACAGTCACACCTTACACGCTTCAGTACCCTGGTTGTACTTACAGTCAGTCACACCTACACGCTTCAGTACCCGGGTTGTACTTACAGACAGTCACACCTTACACGCTTCAGTACCCGGGTTGTACTTACAGACAGTCACACCTTACACGCTTCAGTACCCGGGTTGTACTTACAGTCACACCTTACACGCTTCAGTACCCTGGTTGTACTTACAGACAGTCACTTACACGCTTCAGTACCCGGGTTGTACTTACAGTCACACCTTACACGCTTCAGTACCCGGGTTGTACTTACAGTCACACCTTACACGCTTCAGTACCCGGGTTGTACTTACAGAGTCACACTTACACGCTTCAGTACCCGGGTTGTACTTACAGTCACACCTTACACGCTTCAGTACCCGGGTTGTACTTACAGTCACACCTTACACGCTTCAGTACCCGGTTGTACTTACAGTCACACCTTACACGCTTCAGTACCCGGGTTGTACTTACAGTCAGTCACACCTTACACGCTTCAGTACCCGGTTGTACTTACAGTCACACCTTACACGCTTCAGTACCGGGTTGTACTTACAGTCACACCTTACACGCTTCAGTACCCGGGTTGTACTTACAGTCACACCTTACACGCTTCAGTACCGGGTTGTACTTACAGTCACACCTTACACGCTTCAGTACCCGGGTTGTACTTACAGTCACACCTTACACGCTTCAGTACCCTGGTTGTACTTACAGTCACACCTTACACGCTTCAGTACCCGGGTTGTACTTACAGTCACACCTTACACGCTTCAGTACCCGGGTTGTACTTACAGTCACACCTTACACGCTTCAGTACCCGGGTTGTACTTACAGTCACACCTTACACGCTTCAGTACCCGGGTTGTACTTACAGTCACACCTTACACGCTTCAGTACCCGGGTTGTACTTACAGTCACACCTTACACGCTTCAGTACCGGGTTGTACTTACAGTCAGTCACACTTACACGCTTCAGTACCGGGTTGTACTTACAGTCACACCTTACACGCTTCAGTACCCGGGTTGTACTTACAGACAGTCACACCTTACACGCTTCAGTACCCGGGTTGTACTTACAGTCAGTCACTTACACGCTTCAGTACCCGGGTTGTACTTACAGACAGTCACTCCTTACACGCTTCAGTACCCGGGTTGTGTACTTACAGTCACACCTTACACGCTTCAGTACCCGGGTTGTACTTACAGTCACACCTTACACGCTTCAGTACCCGGGTTGTACTTACAGTCACACCTTACACGCTTCAGTACCGGGTTGTACTTACAGTCAGTCACACCTTACACGCTTCAGTACACGGGGTTGTACTTACAGTCACACCTTACACGCTTCAGTACCTGGGTGTACTTACAGTCACACCTTACACGCTTCAGTACCCTGGTTGTACTTACAGTCAGTCACACCTTACACGCTTCAGTACCCGGGTTGTACTTACAGACAGTCCACCTTACACGCTTCAGTACCCGGTTGTACTTACAGACAGTCACACCTTACACGCTTCAGTACCCGGGTTGTACTTACAGACAGTCACACCTTACACGCTTCAGTACCCGGTTGTACTTACAGTCACACCTTACACGCTTCAGTACCCGGGTTGTACTTACAGACAGTCACACCTTACACGCTTCAGTACCGGGTTGTACTTACAGTCACACCTTACACGCTTCAGTACCGGGTTGTACTTACAGTCACACCTTACACGCTTCAGTACCCGGGTTGTACTTACAGTCACACCTTACACGCTTCAGTACCCGGGTTGTACTTACAGTCACACCTTACACGCTTCAGTACCCGGGTTGTACTTACAGTCACACCTTACACGCTTCAGTACCCGGGTTGTACTTACAGTCAGTCACACCTTACACGCTTCAGTACCGGGTTGTACTTACAGTCACACCTTACACGCTTCAGTACCCGGGTTGTACTTACAGTCACACCTTACACGCTTCAGTACCCGGGTTGTACTTACAGTCACACCTTACACGCTTCAGTACCGGGTTGTACTTACAGTCACACCTTACACGCTTCAGTACCCGGGTTGTACTTACAGTCACACCTTACACGCTTCAGTACCCGGTTGTACTTACAGTCACACCTTACACGCTTCAGTACCCGGGTTGTACTTACAGTCACACCTTACACGCTTCAGTACCGGGTTGTACTTACAGTCACACCTTACACGCTTCAGTACCCGGGTTGTACTTACAGTCACACCTTACACGCTTCAGTACCGGGTTGTACTTACAGTCACACCTTACACGCTTCAGTACCCGGGTTGTACTTACAGTCACACCTTACACGCTTCAGTACCTGGGTTGTACTTACAGTCACACCTTACACGTCAGTACCCGGGTTGTACTTACAGTCAGTCACACCTTACACGCTTCAGTACCCGGTTGTACTTACAGTCACACCTTACACGCTTCAGTACCCGGGTTGTACTTACAGACAGTCACACCTTACACGCTTCAGTACCCGGGTTGTACTTACAGACACACTCCTACACGCTTCAGTACCCGGGTTGTACTTACAGACAGTCACACCTTACACGCTTCAGTACCCGGTTGTACTTACAGTCACACCTTACACGCTTCAGTACCCGGGTTGTACTTACAGTCACACTTACACGCTTCAGTACCCGGGTTGTACTTACAGTCACACCTTACACGCTTCAGTACCCGGGTTGTACTTACAGTCACACCTTACACGCTTCAGTACCCTGGTTGTACTTACAGTCAGTCACACCTTACACGCTTCAGTACCCGGGTTGTACTTACAGTCAGTCACACCTTACACGCTTCAGTACCCTGGTTGTACTTACAGTCACACCTTACACGCTTCAGTACCCGGGTTGTACTTACAGTCAGTCACACCTTACACGCTTCAGTACCCGGGTTGTACTTACAGTCACACCTTACACGCTTCAGTACCCGGGTTGTACTTACAGTCACACCTTACACGCTTCAGTACCCGGTTGTACTTACAGTCAGTCACACCTTACACGCTTCAGTACCCGGGTTGTACTTACAGTCACACCTTACACGCTTCAGTACCCGGGTTGTACTTACAGTCACACCTTACACGCTTCAGTACCCTGGTTGTACTTACAGTCACACCTTACACGCTTCAGTACCTGGTTGTACTTACAGTCACACTTACACGCTTCAGTACCCGGGTTGTACTTACAGTCAGTCACACTTACACGCTTCAGTACCCGGGTTGTACTTAAGACAGTCACACCTTACACGCTTCAGTACCCTGTTGTACTTACAGACAGTCACACCTTACACGCTTCAGTACCCGGGTTGTACTTACAGACAGTCACACCTTACACGCTTCAGTACCCGGGTTGTACTTACAGTCACACCTTACACGCTTCAGTACCGGGTTGTACTTACAGTCACACCTTACACGCTTCAGTACCCGGGTTGTACTTACAGACAGTCACACCTTACACGCTTCAGTACCCGGGTTGTACTTACAGTCACACCTTACACGCTTCAGTACCGGGTTGTACTTACAGTCACACCTTACACGCTTCAGTACCCGGGTTGTACTTACAGTCACACCTTACACGCTTCAGTACCCGGGTTGTACTTACAGTCACACCTTACACGCTTCAGTACCGGGTTGTACTTACAGTCACACCTTACACGCTTCAGTACCCGGGTTGTACTTACAGTCACACCTTACACGCTTCAGTACCCGGGTTGTACTTACAGTCACACCTTACACGCTTCAGTACCCGGTTGTACTTACAGTCACACCTTACACGCTTCAGTACCCGGGTTGTACTTACAGTCACACCTTACACGCTTCAGTACCGGGTTGTACTTACAGTCACACCTTACACGCTTCAGTACCCGGGTGTACTTACAGTCACACCTTACACGCTTCAGTACCCGGGTTGTACTTACAGTCAGTCACACCTTACACGCTTCAGTACCCGGGTTGTACTTACAGACAGTCACACCTTACACGCTTCAGTACCCTGGTTGTACTTACAGACAGTCACACCTTACACGCTTCAGTACCCGGTTGTACTTACAGACAGTCACACCTACACGCTTCAGTACCGGTTGTACTTACAGTCACACCTTACACGCTTCAGTACCCGGGTTGTACTTACACACACTTACACGCTTCAGTACCCGGGTTGTACTTACACAGTCACACCTTACACGCTTCAGTACCCGGGTTGTACTTACAGTCACACCTTACACGCTTCAGTACCCGGGTTGTACTTACAGTCAGTCACACCTTACACGCTTCAGTACCGGGTTGTACTTACAGACAGTCACACCTTACACGCTTCAGTACCTGGTTGTACTTACAGTCACACCTTACACGCTTCAGTACCCGGGTTGTACTTACAGACAGTCACACCTTACACGCTTCAGTACCCGGGTTGTACTTACAGTCACACCTTACACGCTTCAGTACCCGGGTGTGTACTTACAGTCACACCTTACACTTCAGTACCCGGGTTGTACTTACAGTCAGTCACACCTTACACGCTTCAGTACCCGGGTTGTACTTACAGCAGTCACACCTTACACGCTTCAGTACCCGGGTTGTACTTACAGTCACACCTTACACGCTTCAGTACCCTGGTTGTACTTACAGTCACTTACACGCTTCAGTACCCGGGTTGTACTTACAGTCACACTTACACGCTTCAGTACCCGGGTTGTACTTACAGTCACACTTACACGCTTCAGTACCTGGTTGTACTTACAGTCAGTCACACCTTACACGCTTCAGTACCGGGTTGTACTTACAGACAGTCACACCTTACACGCTTCAGTACCCGGGTTGTACTTACAGTCACACCTTACACGCTTCAGTACCCGGGTTGTACTTACAGTCACACCTTACACGCTTCAGTACCCGGGTTGTACTTACAGTCACACCTTACACGCTTCAGTACCCGGGTTGTACTTACAGTCACACCTTACACGCTTCAGTACCCGGGTTGTACTTACAGTCACACCTTACACGCTTCAGTACCCGGGTGTACTTACAGTCAGTCAACCTTACACGCTTCAGTACCCGGGTGTACTTACAGACAGTCACACCTTACACGCTTCAGTACCTGGTTTACTTACAGCAGTCACACTTACACGCTTCAGTACCCGGGTTTGTACTTACAGTCACACCTTACACGCTTCAGTACCGGGTTGTACTTACAGTCACACCTTACACGCTTCAGTACCCGGGTTGTACTTACAGTCACACCTTACACGCTTCAGTACCGGGTTGTACTTACAGTCACACCTCACGCTTCAGTACCCGGGTTGTACTTACAGTCACACCTTACACGCTTCAGTACCCGGTTTGTACTTACAGTCACACCTTACACGCTTCAGTACCCGGGTTGTACTTACAGTCACACCTTACACGCTTCAGTACCCGGGTTGTACTTACAGTCACACCTTACACGCTTCAGTACCCGGGTTTTGTACTTACAGTCACACCTTACACGCTTCAGTACCGGGTTGTACTTACAGTCACACCTTACACTTCAGTACCCGGGTTGTACTTACAGTCACACCTTACACGCTTCAGTACCCGGGTTGTACTTACAGTCACACCTTACACGCTTCAGTACCCGGGTTGTACTACAGTCACACTTACACGCTTCAGTACCCTGGTTGTACTTACATTCAGTCAACCTTACACGCTTCAGTACCCGGGTGTACTTACAGACAGTCACACCTTACACGCTTCAGTACCCTGGTTGTACTTACAGACAGTCACACTTACACGCTTCAGTACCGGGTTGTACTTACAGACAGTCACTCCTTACACGCTTCAGTACCCGGGTTGTACTTACAGTCACACCTTACACGCTTCAGTACCCGGGTTGTACTTACAGTCACACCTTACACGCTTCAGTACCCGGGTTGTACTTACAGTCACACCTTACGCTTCAGTACCGGGTTGTACTTACAGTCACACTTACACGCTTCAGTACCCTGGTTGTACTTACAGTCACACCTTACACGCTTCAGTACCCGGTTGTACTTACAGTCACACCTTACACGCTTCAGTACCCGGGTTGTACTTACAGTCACACCTTACACGCTTCAGTACCCGGGTTGTACTTACAGTCACACCTTACACGCTTCAGTACCCGGGTTGTACTTACAGTCACACCTTACACGCTTCAGTACCGGGTTGTACTTACAGTCACACCTTACACGCTTCAGTACCCGGGTTGTACTTACAGTACCACCTTACACGCTTCAGTACCCGGGTTGTACTTACAGTCACACCTTACACGCTTCAGTACCCGGGTTGTACTTACAGTCAGTCACACTTACACGCTTCAGTACCCGGTTGTACTTACAGTCACACCTTACACGCTTCAGTACCCGGGTTGTACTTACAGTCACACCTTACACGCTTCAGTACCGGGTTGTACTTACAGTCACACCTTACACGCTTCAGTACCCGGGTTGTACTTACAGACAGTCACACCTTACACGCTTCAGTACCCGGTTTGTACTTACAGACGTCACACTTACACGCTTCAGTACCCGGGTGTACTTACAGACAGTCAACCTTACACGCTTCAGTACCGGTTTGTACTTACAGTCACACCTTACACGCTTCAGTACCCGGGTGTACTTACAGTCAGAACACCTTACACGCTTCAGTACCCGGGTTGTACTTACAGTCACACCTTACACGCTTCAGTACCGGGTTGTACTTACAGTCACACCTTACACGCTTCAGTACCCGGTTGTACTTACAGTCACACCTTACACGCTTCAGTACCCGGTTGTACTTACAGTCACACTTACACGCTTCAGTACCGGGTGTACTTACAGTCACACCTTACACGCTTCAGTACCCGGGTTGTACTTACAGTCACACCTTACACGCTTCAGTACCGGGTTGTACTTACAGTCACACCTTACACGCTCAGTACCCGGGTTGTACTTACAGTCACACCTTACACGCTTCAGTACCGGGTTGTACTTACAGTCACACCTTACACGCTTCAGTACCGGGTTGTACTTACAGTTCACCTTACACGCTTCAGTACCCGGTTGTACTTACAGTCAGTCACACCTTACACGCTTCAGTACCCGGGTTGTACTTACAGTCACACCTTACACGCTTCAGTACCCGGGTGTACTTACAGTCACACCTTACACGCTTCAGTACCCGGGTTGTACTTACAGTCAGTCACCTTACACGCTTCAGTACCCGGTTGTACTTACAGACAGTCACACCTTACACGCTTCAGTACCCTGGTTGTACTTACAGACAGTC